>CM076579.1:307299167-307363402 GCA_034641835.2 Pinus albicaulis | reverse complement strand
GGGGTCGTAGCTCCCTTCCAGGTGAGGCTGGTAAACGAGTCAGGGGGTTGGAGCTCCCTTCCAAGAGAGGCTGGTAAACGAGCGCAGGTGGGTGCCTGCATGCTGGTAGAAGTCTGCACCAGCACATCTGTTGTAAAATGTTTTCTCTATAATAAAAGATTGAAGGCTGAGCAACGGCAGCGGTGGTTTTCTCCCGACTTGGGTTTCCACCTAAAAAAATCCTGGTGTTCATGTGTGATGCTTTGTGTGATGGTTTGCTCTGCTCTTACTGTTCATGTTTACTGTTTATTAAACATCTGATGAATGAATGATGGAATGATTTAAGTGAAGATCTAATAACATAATTAGATATCTGTGTATACGCGAGTTTCCTAAAGGGTATCCGCGTATATACACGAGTCTGTTTCAGGAAAGTAGCGTACGGGTTTTAGAAACAAGAAAAATTAAAAGTTTTGAATATGCAGTAAATACTGATTCACCCACCCCCCCCCCCCACCTCTCAGTATTTTTCCCAACAATTGGTATCAGAGGAGGTTCTTCTGCAGAAGCTTGATCGCTTGAAGGATATCCGTCGCAATGGGAAGTCAAGAAGGAGTAATGTCTATAAAGCCACCTCTATTCAATGGAATAAATCTGATATTCTGGAAAGTACGAACAAAAGAATATCTGCAAAGTCTTGGTGCAGATGTATGGGCAATCGTGGAAGAAGGTTATCAATACCCGGCAAGTATTCCTACTGATGCTGCTGAAAGAAAGAAGTATGAAGTCAATGCCAAAGCAGTGAATGTCGTATTAGGAAGCATGTCTGAATCAGAATTTGCTAAAGTGATGCAGCTACATTCAGCAAAGGAGATATGGGACAAAATCATTCTAAGCTATGAAGGAGATACAAAGGTAAAAAATGCAAAACTCCAAACTCTTAGAATCGAATATGAAAATTTGAAGATGCATAGTGATGAAAATGTTGCCAGTTTCTTTCTTCATCTGGATGATATTGTAAATCGGATGAGAAATTTGGGTGAAACCATAAGCGATACTACTCTGGTGGAAAAGGTCTTAAGATCCTTGACTTCAAAATTTGACTCTAAAGTTTCAGCTATTGAAGAAAGGCAAGATCTGCAAACTCTTACTATTGTTCAACTGCATGGTATTCTGACTGCTTTTGAAATGAGGCAAGGAGGCCCTTCTCAAATCAAAGAAGCTGCTTTTAAGGCTTCAGCAAAAGGAAAAGAAAAGGACGTTGTCAAAGAATCCAGCTATATATCTGAAGAAGAAGAAGAAGCAAATTTTGTGAGAAGACTTCAACTAGGTACCGGAAAGTTCAAAGGTAAGCTTCCTTTCAAATGTTTCAATTGTGGAAGAGTTGGTCATTATGCTGCAAAGTGTCCTTATAAAGAAACCTCGGCTAAAGGAAAAGAAGTAGCAAGAAGGAATGAGAATCGATCTAGCACAAGGAAAAGTTATTATACTAATGAAGACAGTGATGGATCATCTAATAGTGAGGAAGAATGTGAAGAAGACTTTAGACTTCTCATGGCTTTTGAACAAAGAGAAGAAAAGGATACTTTCGTGGATGCTCTAGAGGACAATGATTTTCTTGAAGAAAACAATCAACTCAAAGTAAGCCTAGTAGAAAAGAACATAATCATAGAGACTCTTGAAAGACAGCTTGAAGCCAAGGAAAAATGCATTGAGGAATTGGAGTGTGAAATAGTAAGTCTAAGGAAGGATAATGAGAAAGTGAAGACTCTCAATCTTAGATTTGCTAAAGGTTCAGAAACCTTAGATGAGATTATCAAGACACAATGGTCTCCTCTTATAAAAACAGGTCTTGGATATACTGGGGAATCTTCCTAGACTTCAGCACCAAATTATCTGAAAGCAGTCACAACTGGTTCTCTTCACTCAGCCACTCAGCAAGGGAACAAAGGTTCTTTACAGGTAAAGCATGATCATCTCAAATCAAGGATCACTAACAGGGATATCCCTCAAAGAAGCAACAACCAACATGTAAATTCAAATAGAAGATTTCATGATCGCCGGAATTACTACTTCAATGGACAATGTTTCTCATGTCACAATTTTGGTCATAAAGCTGTTCAATGTGTTGCATATAAAACCATCATGACAAGAGAAGCAAGAAAGAAAAGAATGAATATTGAACCAAAGAAGAATACCTATAACAAATTTTCTCCTCTTCAAAATGAAGTTGAATGCACTTATTGCAATAACTTTGGTCATGAAGAATCCAATTATGGAGCAAGGTCCATGCCCAAATGAATATGTTTCTAAGCCTTATAAGTATAAAAGAAAGAATTACAGTTGAAAATCAGATAGCATTATTTAAGGTCAAGAAAATCAATGGCATATTGATAGTGGGAAACAAGACATACGACTGACAAAAGAAACTCCTTACATATAATGCTCTGAAAGGGAAAAGACAGTTACATTTGAATACACTCTTGGATTTTAAAGAAAGGGCCAGATTTTGGATATCAAAGAGGTGAAGGATAATGATGTCATGTATGTGAATGGATTAAGGCATAATTTTTTAAGTGTAAGTCAAATGTGTGATCAAGGAACAGAAGTGGTCTTTAGTTCAAAGGAATGTGTGGTTCGTGATCTTGATACAGGTAAAATCATTATAAAAGGAAAAAGAAATCCTAGCAACCTGTATATACTAAACGGTATAGATCAATGTTACTTGAGCAAGTCTTCAGAAAATTGGCTATGGCATAGAAGGCTGGGGCATCTGAGCTTCTCTAAAATCAACAAAGCAAGCAGACTTCAAGCTGTTCGTGGTCTTCCCAATATTAATCTACCAGAAAGTATCATATGCAAATCTTGTCAATTCGGTAAGCAGACCAGAGTACGATTTAATGCCAAAGAAGGATCATCAAGTGAGCCTCTTGAACTCATTCATACTGACATATGTGGACCTATGAGGAAGAAGTCACCACGTGGGGAAGAATACTATATCTTATTTATTGATGATTACTCTAGAATGTGTTGGATCGGGCTCATTAAACACAAGGATGAAGCATTTGAAAAATTTCAGATCTTAAAAGCTTTAGTTGAAAATGAAGTAGATCTAAAAATCAAGTGTCTTAGATCTGATCGAGGAGGAGAATATACATCAAATGAATTCCTTGAATTTTGTGAACAACATGGCATAAAAAGACAATTCTCTGTAGCAGGTACTCCACAACAAAATGGCATAGCAGAAAGAATGAATAGAATAATTCAACAAATGGCTAGAGCTATGCTCGATGATTCTGGAACTCCTGACATGTTCTGGGGAGAAGCATCACATACAGCAGCTAACATTCTCAACAAGGCTCATGTTCGGGTAAATAGTGACAAAACTCCATATGAACTCTGCTATGGTAATTCTCCATCTGTGAAGCATTTTAGAGTTTTTGGAAGTAAATGTTTTATCAAAAATAATGATGAAAAGCTTGGCAAGTTTGAACCTAGATCAGATGAAGGGATATTTCTTGGTTACTCATCTTCAAACAAAGCATACAAATGTTACAATAAAAGGCTTCGAAAGATTGTTGAATGCATTGATGTTGTTATTAATGAGTCTCCTGCAGCTCCTAAAGAAGAAAAACAAACAACAAAAGAAGATGATGGTGACCTATGTCCTTCTACATCAAATGATATAGACAATGGATCCAATGAAGAACCTGAAGATGATCTATCTGGAAAAGCTCCATCAAGATATGTGCAAAAGAATCATCCTGAATCTCAAATATTGGGTGAAAAGGAATCAGGTGTACGAACAAGGAGAACTCTTGTAGGATCTTCTAATCATTTGGCACTTCTATCCACAATTGAACCACACAATGTCAATCAAGCTAGCAAAGATGAATGTTGGAAGCAAGCCATGAATGAAGAACTTGATCAAATTGAAAAAAATGACACTTGGGATTTGGTACCAAGACCACATGATAAAAATGTCATTGGAACTAAATGGATCTTCAAGAACAAGCTAAATGAGAATGGGGATGTTGTAAGAAACAAAGCTAGATTGGTCTGCAAAGGGTATACTCAACAAGAAGGTATAGACTTTGAAGAAACTTTTTCTCCTGTAGCTAGACTTGAAGCCATAAGAATGTTTCTTGCCTTTTCAAGTTATCAACAAATCAAAGTTTATCAAATGGATGTTAAATCTGCTTTTCTTAATGGTGATCTAGAAGAAGAAGTATATATAGAACAACCGGAAGGATTCATTTTCGGAAATGATGCAAATCTTGTTTGTAGACTTAAAAAGGCTCTATATGGTCCCAAACAAGCTCCAAGGGCTTGGTATTATCGTCTTGACAAATATCTTCATCAACAAGGATTTTCAAAGGGGTCTGCTGATAGCAACTTATACACAAAAGTTGAAAATGATAAACTATTGATTGTGGTTGTATATGTTGATGATATCATTTTTGGGAGTAACGAAGAATCTGAGTCAAAAATTTGCTTCTTTCATGCAGCAAGAATTTGAAATGTCCTTACTTGGGGAACTAACATTCTTTCTTGGCTTGCAAGTGCATCAAACTGCAGACGGTATATTCCTATCACAAGCAAAATATCTTAAGCAAATTCTGAAGAAGTATGGCATGGAAGAATGCAAACCTGTAAGTACACCAATGATAACTGGATGTAATCTCAGTTCTCATGATGATTCTCCCATAGTAACTCAACCAGAATACAGATCTATGATAGGAAGTTTACTTTATCTCACTGGGAATAGACCAGATGTTATCCATGCAGTTGGGATTGTGGGACGATTCCAAGCTAATCCAAAAGAATCTCACCTTCAGGCAGTCAAAAGAATATTCAAATATTTGCAAGGAACTCAAGACTTTGGACTATGGTATCCAAAGAATGCTGATCTCACTCTTCATGCTTACACCGATGCAGATTGGGCTGGAAATTTTGATGATCGGAAAATCACTAGTGGTGGTGCATTCTATATGGGACCCTTAAGTAATCTCTTCGTTCAAGAAGCAAAATATTATTGCCTTATCTACAGCAGGTTGTACAGGTGGTCATCATCTTGTTGCACTAACTCCTTTGGATGATGCAACTCTGTAAGATTTTCAAATCAAATGTACATCTCCTATCCCCATTATGACAACACAAGCAAGTATCAAGATCAAAGAATCCCATATGTATCTGCCAAGCACCAAGCACATTCCCATCAAGTATCACTTCTTACGTGAACAAGTGCCTGAGCAAAAGGTGAAGTTGGAGTATGTTCCCTCCAAAGAACAAGTTGCTGATATCTTTACCAAACCTCTGCCCAGGGAAGCATTCGAGTATCTAAGACAGAAGCTGGGAGTGTTCTCTGCCAGTCAAAAGAACAAATCTGCATAAATTTAGAATATGGCATTGGATACGTGGGTTTCATGAAACACAGTCGCGTATATACACGCGTAGCCCATGGCTGTAAATCACACGTCTGACGTCAAGATTGATTGAGCTGCCTCTCAAAAGACATCCGTGTCACAATGGTGTATCATGGTATCTCCGTGGTGTTCCGGGCCTTGGCAATTCTAATTCATGCCTTGATGATTTGTTGCTGAAAGTGTTCAGGATGCACTAACTAAGGGGGAGCCTTAGTCATATGGAAATTTTGCTTGGATGCACAGATTCAGGGGGAGCATTAGCTTTGCTGAGTATAATGCATTGTGGGCTTTATGATGGTTCTGAAATATGTTCTCCTTCTTGAGGACTTTCTGATGTTGGTTATGAAAAGTCATTTTTGTATATTGATGAAAAGGTCATGTTGAGACCCATGATGTAAATTTGTAATATTCAGTCATGTAAGGACTAGTCAAAGTTGCAAACCCACTTGGTTGGGTAGCTGAGTCATTATTTTTGTAAACCCACTTGGTTGGGTACTTGAGTCTCATATGTAAATCCACTTGGTTGGAAATTTGATGTAAGTATGAGTCTTTGGTGATAAGAAGTTCATAGAGTCATGTACTTCATTGAAAAATATGTTTGAAGATTCAGCATGAACTCAGGGGGAGCTTGATCACTTCTATGTATATCAGATCTGCTTCTTACACATGAGGAGAGTATGTTGGTTTTTGATCAGCCCTTTGCCCTTGATGTCAAAGGGGGAGAGTGACATGGTGTTTGAATGATGTCATTGTATTCTTAATGTACCTATCTGTTGTGGTAACCAAACACCATCGTGGTTGCCATCAAGTCCAAAGGGGGAGATTGTTGGCAATATGATGCAGAGTGTTGTCCTTGATGGCAACCCACTGAATGAAGATGCAGACATATGACTGTTGACATGTGTTGTCCTTGATGGAAATTCACCTAATGAAGTTATTCTTGACATAATGGACTTGTGTGTACAGAAGGCAATGAAGAAAGGATTTCAGCATGTGCTAAATCTTGATTAAAAGAGTATGTCTCTAGGTATACGTGGATTTTCTTAGGGGGAGTCGCGTATGCACGCGAGAAACAACGTTCCAAGTCGCGTATGGGCAAAAGCGCTCAAAAATTGCAAAACCAGGGGTATCCACCATGGTATTGACCCATTGTATTGGGTAATGATCTGCCTAATTGACCTCGTCCAAGAATACCATTGGAAGTGATGAAGTTTTTGGCTCATGGTATTGTTTTGGCTCATGGTATTGAAAAAGGTTAAACCTATATAAAGAGATGAAATTCATTATGCAAGAAGAAGATTGTGGGTGCAAGATGTCTGAGCTTGAATGAATACTTCACTCTGAAGTAGATCTAAATGGTAAGGGTTACACTTGAATGATAAATCTGAATGGATGATGCACCAATGATGAAGAAGGGGACCAGATCTGAATGTGACTAGATTCACTAGATCGCTGCAGGAAGGCTTGTATCCGATGAGGCTAATATCTAGGCGACATCCTGTCTAAGAAAAAGGGTAACTGAATCGAATATCCGATCCAAGAAGGTCGCCATATGATTGAAGATCTATACGCTACTTCGCCGCAGAGGAAGCGCGTATATACGCGGATTCTCTGAAGATAAATCGCGTATGCGCAATGAAATATACACAAAGGTATACGCTGGTTTGTGTGGACGGAAGCGCGTATATACGCGACATCAGTGAAGTGAAATCGCGTATGCAAACTAGGGTTTGCTGAAGCATGGGGTATGAAACATCTGATCTGTTCTGCTGTATTACTGCTATCTGATCTGTGTTGTCTGAATTGGTTAGTATCTGTTTGGTGAAGTATGTTTGAGCTTAAAAGTATGGAATGGGTCCAGTCTGAAAATATGATGAATCATGGCCTGCAAGGTGTGTTCTAGTTGTTTGATCCACAGAAAATTGATGAATGGTCCCTGTGAGGTGGCCTCAGGCTGTAGCCTCACTGTCTGCAAGCCTTCCGTGAGGCTGTAAACGAGCCGTGTGGGGTTGGAGCTCCTTCCAAGAGAGGCCTAACCAGCTAGGGGAGGTCGTGATGTCGGTAGAAGTCCACCAAAGATATCCGTTGTAAAATGATTGTTATAATAAAGATTTGAAGGTCACACCAAGAATGCTGGTTTTCTCTCACTTGGGTTTCCAACTCAAAAATCTCGTGTTCGTGTGATGCTTTGTGTGATGGTTTGCTCTCGCTTCACTGCTCATGTTTTCAATGCTTATTAAACATCCTGGCATGAATGAACGATGGAATGACGAAGTGGAATATCTTACAAATATAATTAGGATATCCAGATGCTTTACTGGTTTCTTGCATGTATCCACAGATACACGCCAGTCCTGCTTGCAGCTAATACATGCTTAAAACAAGAAAAAGTAAAAGTTTTGAATATGCAGTAAATACTGATTCACCCCCCCCACCCCCTCTCAGTATTTTTCCCAACACTATTAAACAACTGTGTTTATATGTGATTGATTTTCTTCATGTGTTTGCAATTGGCGATTTAATTTCTGCAAAGAATTAAGTGGAAGGATTTTGTACTTAACATAAGATTAATTTTTTATATTAGGAGAATCCAGTAATAGTATTAGTATTAATAAATTTCCACATGGTATCGGAGCAGTGTTAATCACTGGAGATTGCAATAGTGAAGCAATGCTGAGTTTTGTGCTAGAGGACAATTCGAATTTGCTGCAGAAATTTCTTGGTGTGACAGTTGAGTATTCATTGAAATGGATTTCAATGGGTTGCGGTTGGAATATGCCCTTGAGGGTAGCTCGAACTATATAGCCTGGAAGGATAGGATGGAAGCGGTGCTTGAAAATAATGGACTGAAGGATTTCATCGATAACGACGTTCCTAAGCCTACTTCTAGTGATGCTGCAGTACTTGACGCATGGAAAAAAAAGGTAGCACAGACAAGAATAATTATGTTGGAAGGTGTGAAATACCATATTGTGTCAAGCCTTCAGGGGAAAGCCACTCCATTTTTAATGTGGAAGGCTTTGATATCTCTTTTCCAAAGCAGGAGCGACCATAGGAAGTTGGTGCTGAAAGATAAGCTCAAAAAATTCAAAATGGAGAAGGGCGACAATATTCCAAAATATCTCACGAAGTTTTTCCAATGCAGGGATGAGCTGGGGAGTGTGGTAATTACAGTTACGAATAATGACTTGGTGAGCTTGACTCTCCTTGGTCTTCTGAAGAGTTGGCATAGCTACGAAGAATTTGTCAATGGACAGGAGAAACTGTCGGATTGGGAGTGACTTTGGTCGGATCTTGTGCAACAAGAGACAAGGCAGAATACCAAGGATGGATCTTCATCGAAGAATGATGATGAAGAGAATTGAGCTTTGGCTGCCAAATCAAGGAAAAGGAAGGGGAAGAAATCCCATCCAAAATCCGAGGCTAAAGGCAAGAAGTTGGATTTGTTCAAGGTGAAGTGTTTTCACTGTCACAAACATGGGAATCTCGCCACTAACTTCCCATGGAAAAAGAAGAACAAGAAGGCTGCTGGAGCTGCAATGGGTGAGGCCTTAGCCTCGCAATTTTAACTTGATTTCTCTTTGATCACATACTTGGTTTCAAGCGCAATGGGATCGGTGTGGTATCTTGATAGTGGTGCTTCCTTCCATATGACGGGAGACAAGAAGTTGTTTAGTGACTTGGAGGAGAAGGATCTCCAAATGCATATAGAGATGGGCAACGATGGTAGATACAGTGCGACCAGCATTGGAAACATTACCTTTGCGAGGGAATCAGGTAAACCATTTATGTTGAAAGATGTTATGCATGTTCCAGGCCTGAAGAAGAAGTTGGTCTCGGTCGCTATTTTGGAGGACAGAGGTTATGACGTTGTTTTCAGCGAGGGAAAATATTTCCTGCGACATAAAACAACGGGTCAAACCAAGAGGATAGGGATTCAAGCAAAGAATCTCTACAAGATGGAGGTAGATGGCTACGCTGCAATGATGGGCAAAGTAGAAGAAGTTGTGAGCCGAGATTAGGGCTAATTATGGCACAGGAGATTGGGCCATCTTCACCATGGTGCCTTGAAGATTTTGCAGCAGATTTTTATTGGACTTCCCAAGGGTACTCTTGTGCAGTCAGATTAGTGTAAGGGATGTACTATGGGTAAGTTTGTGAAGACCACCTTTCAGGAGAAGGAGAACTGTGCTTCAGTGATCCTAGAGAGAATTCACACAGACGTCTGTGGACCTTTCTCGGTTGCTTCAACAACAAAACATGGGTATTATGTTATATTTGTTGATGACTATTCTCGTAGATGTTGGATCTTCTTTATGCAGAAGAAGAGCGAAACATTCTCAAAGTTCTGTGAGTTTAAAGCATTGGTGGAGAAGGAGTCAGAGAAGCAAGTGAAGGCTCTGCGGAGCAATAATGGTGGTGAATATATCTCGAACAAATTCAAAGGCTTTTGTAGCAAAGAAGGAATTTGAAGAGAACTCATAGCGCCTCATAACCCACAATAGAATGGGGTCGCGGAGAGGAAGAACATAACAATTGTGGGTGTTGCACGAGCTATGCTACATGACCAAGGCCTACCAATGCACTTGTGGATGAAAGCATGCAACACTATAGTTTATGTGTAAAACTGTTGCCCTCATAGTGTACTTGGCATGAGTACACCTAAAGAAGCTTTTACTGGTAAGAAGCCTGATATTTCTCATCTGAAGATTTTTGGCTCATCTGTTTACATTCATGTGAAAAAGGATGCTAGGAAGAAGCTGGAGATGATTGTAGAAGTTGGGATATTTGTGGGGTACAGAGAAACACCTCATAATTATTTTGTGTATTTTCCAAACAGTCGGATGATTGTGGTGCGACGGGATACAAAATTCAATGAGGTGAAATCCATGAAGTTGTCACTTGAGATGAAGCTACACTTGCATGCAGAGGAGGAGCTACTTGCTCCCAAAGATGAGCCTCTAGATGTGGATCAGCCACAGGAGGAGATTCATGGAATGGAGGAGTCCACTCATGCAGAAGCAAACATCAGAATAGGTAGAAGGCGTACCATAGAAGATGAGAGACTGAAGCTTGATGCGACACAGAATGTAGGAGTCCCTACATCACAGCGCAGACAGAGACAGTCACCTGACCGATTTACTGGATACATGGCTCTCATGAGCAAGTGTATCGTGACAAAGTCATCTTCCTTTGAGGAAGCAACGCAAGAGCCCACATGGGTAGATGCCATGGTGGAGGAGTATGACTTCATTGTCAGAAACAATTCTTGGGAGATTGTTCCAAGGCCGGTTGGTAAATCAGTGGTAGGTTCAAGATGGATCTATAAGGTAAAGCAAGCTTTTGATGGGAGCGTTGAGAAGTATAAGGAAATATTTGTTTCCTGGGGCTTCTCACAGATTGGGGGGATTGATTATGAAGAAAACTTTGCACCTGTCACAAGATATTCTTCCATAAGGACCATCCTTGCTCTCTCAGCGCATATGGGTTGGTACATTCATTAGATGGATGTGAAGACTGCGTTCCTTAATGGGATCATTGAGGAAGAAGTGTACATTGAGAAACCTAAAGGATTTGAGATCTCCAGCAGCGAGTCACATGTGTGCAGACTTAAAAGAGCCTGTATGGGCTGAAGCAAGCACCCCGTGCTTGGTACACATGGATCGACAGTTATTTCACTGGACTTGGCTTCACCAAGAGTGAGGCAGATGCAAACCTCTACCAAATTTTGGTGGAGGGTAAGATTTTAATCATTTTTCTTTATGTTGATGATTTAATACTAACAGGTGATGAGCAATTGATAAACTCATGCAAGGCAGATCTTGAAAAGGAGTTTGAGAAGAAGGATTTAGGCCTCCTTCATTATTTCCTTGGATTGGAAATATGGCAGCGAGAAGGTGAACTGTTTGTGTCTCATGGCAAGTATGCTCGAGAGATACTTGGTAAGTTTCACATGGAGGATCGCAAGCCCATGGATACTCCTCTTTCAGGAAATTGGAGGAAAGAGGATGCTACATCGGCAGAGGTAGTGGATACCACTGTTTATCGACAGTTGGTGGGTTCGCTCATGTATTTAGTTAATATAATACCAGACATATGCTATGCGGTGAACCGACTTAGTCAAGCGATAGTTAAGCCTACCAAGCTCTTTTGGAAGGCAGGAAAGCATGTCCTGAGGTATCTTAGGGGAAAATTTGTGTATGTCTTATGGTACAGACAAACGGATGAGGTGAAGTTGCATGGCTTCATAGATGCAGATTGGGCAGGAAGCCCAACGGAGAGAAAGAGCACATCAGGAGGAGTTTTCAGTATCATATCTAAAATAGTTTCTTGGTACAGCAAGAAATAAAGATTCATAGTAGTCAGTTCAGCGGAAGTAGAATACGTGGCAGCAAGTCAAGTTGCATGCGAGGCTATCTCGATGAGGAAGATCCTAGTCGGTTTATTCGGTTCTCAGTTAGATCCTACAGTGATACATTGTGATAATCAGAGTTTCATTAAAATCTTGATTAATCTTGTGTTTAATGATAGATCTAAACATATAGATATTTGGTATCATCATATCAGAGATTGTGTGCAGCAGAAGATTATGTTGCTTCAGTACATTCCTACAGAAGATCAGGATGCAAATATTCTGACGAAGGCACTTAGCAGGAGAAAATTCGAATACCAGATGTAGGATGGGGGTGAAGGATAATCCCTATCTTGTTGAGAGGGAGTGTTGAGATTCAACAAGATGATGAGCTTAGTGAAAATTAAGCACCTTCACTAAGTGGGGCCCGCAGGCTATTTTTAGGTGTATGTCTATTTTTAGACATGGTAAGAATATTCTATAAGTTGTAGGCTGCTATTTGTAGATGGTTGGTCAAATATGAAAAATAGATGAGATTCTATTTTTAGAATATTTGGCGAATTCTATTTATAGATCGTCAATCTAAAAATAGATGCATGTCGATTATTATTATCCCTTAATAATAATCCAATAATAAATATCAACTTATTCTCTTGGAGCACTTTATTTCAGTGAACAGATTTGGAAAATCAGTGGGCTGAAGGAATTACACAATTCCTAGGGTGGTTGGTGACTCATGCATTGAGGACTCAGTTATAACTGAAGTGGCAAAGTTATGACAGAGTTGGAAGAGTAGTTATGGGAGTTGTTATTCAGTTTAACTCAGTTTAGTGAGTTAAACTCAGTTGTGCTAGTTGTATCTAGTTCTAACTGAATATACACTAGTGAGAGTTTAGTAAATTAATTATTTAATTAATTCACAAATAGAGACTCACTTGCAACTGAACAAATACATCAGTTAACTACTTACATGTCAGTTCTAGTGGAGACTAATGGAGAGATAGGTGAAAGGGTGAGATGGACTATCTATTGTGACTATAGTCATGCATTCAATGCATCTGACACACATTGGAGATGCCAATGAGGATTGTAAAATCAAGGAAAGGAAAATTCGAATTCATTCAGAAGTCTTCTTTAGTAGGTATTGCACAGTGGAGGCAAGCTGTCAGGAGGCAAGAAATTGGTGCATAGATATGAAAACCTATGCATGACAGTGTGTAATGATTGTTGATTGTACTGAGAGCTTGATGTACTAAGATCTGTATGAGATTATTACATGATTCCATTGATATACATAATATATGATAGTTGGGGTTTTTAGCTTTAATCTTTCTCGTTAAACAATTGTGTTTATATGCGATTGATTTTATTCATGTGTTTGCAACTGGCGATTTAATTTCCGCAAAGAATTAAGTGGAAGGATTTTGTATTTAACATAAGATTAATTTGTTAGATCAGGAGAATCCAGTAATACTATCAATATTAATAAATTTCTACACCCTAGTGATAGTACATTTTTGTTTTGAAAAGAAATTATTTTCCTGATCTTTTAAATAATAGATTCCTCCCCAAGTGACCCTTTAGAGATACTTTTTTTTTCAATTGATTGCAATAGGTAAGTGTCTTTTGTCTAGTATTTTCTGATTCATTTAATTTAAGGGCAGAGGTAAAGAGAATACTAGACAAAAAAGAGAAAAGTGACTAAATGTAAAAAAAAAATAGCATTGAGTAATCTCTTCTGATTTTCTCATGTGGGCCTTCTTTAATTGATGAGGTAGTAGGAAATTTCTCGTCCAAAATAAGCAGTGGAGAATTATGTTGGGTGAACTACTACTCATGTAACTTTGACTCCTCCTTACAATTGGAATGTTTCTCTTCCCATAACTCTATCTCGGGTTATAATTCTAGCTTTCTCCTGTTTATGAATAAGTTGTCTCTATATCACTATTGTCTGTCTCTTTTTGAGTGCTTGCTTAAATCAATGAGATAATGTAGCTCATCTGCATTCCAAAATCCTTGAGTAGCCCATCTTTTGAAGAGTCCTCTTCTGTTTTTAATTCTTCTATTTGGTCCTCCATAGCCTTTTCAACGTCATTTCCTTCTAAAGAATCATACATTCTTGATAAGTATGTATTGTCCTGCTTTTCTTCTTCTATATACTTCAAATCTAAATGAATGGAACATGAGATAAGCTTCGTTTCATTTTCCAAATTCGAAGATTTTTCATTGCAGTTCTCATGTGTATTTAAGGGAAAATGGATTCCATACATTCAACGTTATGCCTTTTTAGGGCTTGTTGTAAGTTTGGAAGCTTCTCTTCACCATGTCTCTTTTCTTTTGTCTCCTTAATTTTGATACAAACAATTGTTACCTACCCCTGTAAAGGTAAATATAGTGTTATTTAAGAAATGAGAATTATGAACATTCATCATTATTGCTCAAGTTAAATCATGTCCTCTAAAATAATTTGGAAATTTAAAAAAAGATCACATATTTTAAAAAATTTCATTATTAATTTAATTTTTTATATATTAAGAAATAATACTCATGAATTATAAAACAACTGTAACATAAATAATATATAACAAAAAAAACCATTTATTTTTTATAAAAAAATAGTTGTAACAAAAATAATATAAGAAAAACTATGTATATTTGGATGTATGAAAATTTAGATACATTCTATTAAGTAAAATTTTAAAGGAATAATGGTTATAAACATTTAAAATTAATTTTATTAAATAATTAGTTTAAGTCCAGAGTTAAGATTGATTTAGGCCATCTTAGTTCCCCCGTATAAAGAAACTACATTCCACATGAATACCATGGGTCAATACCATGAGCTGTATTTATAGTTTATCATTATTTTATTTTATTATTTTTATTTTTTATTGTATTTTGACCTAGTTAAAATGTTCATTACATTATGTCAATATTCGTATTTAAATAATATATAACAAAAAAAACCATGTATTTTTGGAATAATAAAATAGTTGTAACAAAAATAAGACAGAACAAGAAAAACTATGTATATTTGGATGTATGAAAATTTAGATACATTTTATTAAGTAAAATTTTAAAGGAATAATGGTTATAAACATTTAAAAATAATTTTATTAAATAATTAGTTTAGGTCATAGTTAAGATTGATTTAGGCCATCTTAGTTCCCCCCTATAAAGAAACTACATTCCACATGAATACCATGAGTCAATACCATGAGTTGTATTTATAGTTTATCATTATTTTATTTTATTATTATTTTTTTATTGTATTTTGAACTAGTTAAAATCTTCATTACATTATGTCAATATTTTTATTTAATTTACTTGTATTTTTAATTTTGTGTAATTTGACATAGTCAAAATGTTAAACATGACATTACAACATTTCTATCATACTTTGTTGGAGAGCATAGTAGCCCAAAAATGTAATATTTAAATATATAAATAGTTTTTTTTTTTTTTTAATTGGATATCCACATAATATAAATTAATTGGTTTTTATGGATAAAAAACATATATAAAAATATTTACTTGATCTAATGGCCTAAAACATTTAAATCATTTAACATTTGATCCAATGGCTCAAGCATGGACACAGTGGAAGCTAGGGGAGTTTCTTTCAATTAGTGACGTCTTACGACGTAATTAGTTGGTTTTTCATATTTTCAATTTTGTCTTTCATAGTGTGTCAACATAAACAAGTTAAATGTTTCTTATAAATGAATATAATATAATGATTAGAGTAAGCTATGGTGAGATAAGAGGATTTTTCAATTCAATAAATTGAAATCCAAAGCTTTAAATCTATCTACATATTTTGGAAGAAGAAGGTGAAGATTCTCAGAAATAGGCCATTCATAATATTGAATAGCCTAGGTGATAACAACATTGTCAACAACTAGAATAGTACTGCACAATTTAGAGATAGGAGATATGATAATGAAACCTAAAAATACCTTTCACGTTGTAATAATTCTCCTTGGATTACTGACTATAGTAGCCAATCATGAAACAAGGGACATAGAGATTTTATGCAAGAAACCTATGAAGGGGAAATTATATTAAATAAGCATGTGAGTGTGTGTGTTTTTATTATACCAATGGTCACAATATACAATGAGGGATGACCAAAACAATTATGTCGGAATTCGATTTTTGGTTGAACCCGTTTCCTCAACTTCCTCCAAAATACCTCCATGAATCTCTTAAGCAATCTTCATCCCTAATATCACTCATTTCTCTTCATCTCTTATTCTTCCATAAAATTTTATGATTCATCTACTTCATTACAATTTCATTTCATAATTTAGACACTAGTTATGATTTACAAGTAGGAGCAGTTCATACATACTCCCTCTTAACGAGTACATGTGATTTCAATATCTTAAGTTGTCCTTCGAAGTGGTCCCATCTGCATTTGTGTTCTTCCTCTTTAGTATTTTTCCTTCATCTTCATTTATCTTCAAATTTCAACTTGTACACGGAAACCATAAATAATGTGTTTGTTGAAGTCCATATTAAAAAGTAACCATCCACCTGAATACATGAGTTGCAAGTTGTTACGTTCCTGATTCTATGGGAAATACTTTCTCATACATGGTTCAACAACATATCTTATACCTATACATTCAACTCCCCCATATCATCATCGTCATTTATCAAACTTGGTTTGTGTGACTTAGCTATAACCACACCACGGGTCTTTTTTGGATTATCCTTGACCATATTCTAGGTTTTCTTGAATTACCCTTAACTATAAAAATATTAGGTGGTTTCAACCTACCTAAAACATAAATTATATTAAATAGTTCTAAATAGCCACAAACCTTCCTCTTTCACAACAAGTGGTTATTAAGCAACACTTTCTCTTTCATGAAAAGTGATTATTGCTCGCACAACTTCCTTTTACAATGGGATATGCTTACCTCATTGGGTTTACATCACATTGATTCAAGTACATTCAAATTGAATTTCCATATAGGCCATATATCACTTTCCCTTCAATATGAAATACAAACTTTTCCTTTTCACGTGGACAATTAAATTTCTTATAACTCTTAATTACTTTTTTAAGATTCATTTGACCATTTTACGTTTTTCTTTAAAATAAATTATTTATACCATTATATAACCATTAATGAAAAGTTCTTCATATGTTTCATATCATCATTTTTTCTTTGTTTCTGGTGTCCTTTGAATTGCACTTAAAAATTCCATAACATCTTCACATGTGGCTCTCCCATCAAGATGGATTACCATGTATACATTTTTTATCTTTTGGTACATAACTCAATGATGTATCTTCTTGGCATCGAGAAAGTTAGGACTTAAATATGCCTTTCATTTGGTGCCTTTTTACTAATTAGGACATCGTACATATATGAATTAAGAGTCATCCCATCCTAAGTTTGGTCCATATTGAAGTAACTGATCTTCCTTTCTTTGAAGGAAGTTGTTTTTCAGGCATAACTTTAGCCTTCTTACCTTTTTTTTTTCATTCATGTTCACAAAAATTCCAAGAATTATAAGAATGGTGGAAAACTGCATTGTAGAAGTGGAAATTCAGAGATCTCTTTCTTAGATGATCTGGACTAACTATCTAGCTTCGATCAATGCACTCAAGTTTCTCTTGTATGCACCAAACCCTTGAAGATTTAGATTTAGTTAGCTCAGCAATCGGAAAATACCAAAGTTTGTCGTATGGACATAATGACTATGAGATCCTTTCTTTGTTTTAGTTTCAACAGGGAATTTCATTTGTTTTTTTTTCACAATACTATAATAAATATCATTGTCAACCTTATCTATATTCAGTAATCAAGAACACTTGAATGCATATTCAAATGTAATGACTGGTCTTTGCCATTTTTATTTTGGGAAAAACAGAGAAAATTACAATCTTCTAGATTATTCCTCTCATTCAAAAAATTGCAACCACATGTATCTTCAAAATTTTCATTTTGTATGCACAACTTCTTTTCAAAATTGCTTCAATAACAACCAGGCCTAGATTTTTATTTCCAAGTGTGATATTTTACTTATAGAGGAAACAAAAAAATTAGAATAATATTAGTTGAAAAGTGAGAAATATGACTACTTTGGTCTCAAAATAGCTAAACGCAACCTCGACCTCTCCAACTCAGCTTCCAAGTTGAATTTTGTTGTCATGCACCAATTCCATGCTCTCAATTTTTTCACTCTACATGATGTGTGTTCCACATTTTCATGTTCCATAGCTCAACTCAACTATTTCATGCTAGATATCCATATATGCATATCCATGTATTTCCATGATGTCTAGTTTTTACATAAGTGGATCCTTCTTACTTCTCTATGCAGGTTTCCATCCACTCACAAAAATCTATGTCATTGTTACACTTCTTCTCGAAAATAATTTCAACAAGCTATCAATATTTTTAACTAACTCTAATAAGAAAATATTTTAAAATTACAAAACACAATCACATGTCCCAAAAGTGAATCCTTCGGTTTTGATACTAGTTGTTGGTTATAATAGCAAATCATGAAACAAAGAGACCAAAATTTATCTGCAAGAAAGCCCTTAAGGGGAAATTGCATTAAATAAATGTCCCATCTGTGCCGGTATTATACATATGGTCATTGTATATATAATGAGACGTGAGAGATGACGATAATGATTATGTCAGATTTTTGGTTGAAATCATTTCCATATTTGTTTCTAAAATGTTTCCATGATCCAGATTTATGCAGGAATATCAAATCACAGAAATATGCTTACAAACATGATGGAAATAAAATAGCTTGGGTGTTAGTAGTGAATCTCTGAGAAGAGATGTGGCGGCTATAGACCTCTGAACTGTGTTACAATAAGGCTTGAGGGCCTATTTATTATGGAGAAACAATGGAGAACTCTAAACATCCAAAAACCTAAACCTAGGAGATGAAGCGCCAAAACTATGGGCCCCGTTTGGGTAAATTGGTGTTTCAAATTCCTGGGGACATAACTTCAGCATACTATCTCCGTTTGGGGCTTCAAAACCGCTCCAGAAGTTCAAGACTCGAAAAACTGCTAAAAATAGTAAGTTGTGAAAAAACTGAAAGAGACAATGGTGGGGCCACAAGTGGAATAGGCGGGTAGCCACCAATATCCACCTGGATCATTCCTCCCCCCTTAGGGAGCAATGGTCCCCATTGCATTGAGTTCCTTCATGAGATGAGAAAACTTCTGTTGAACTTGGTCCCTGGTGAACCACTTTCCTTGGTGCAGGAGTTGGCTAGCTTTGATAACCCGATACAGTTGGATCTTCTATTGGTGAGTGTTCTTGATTTGCATGTCCATGATATAGTCTGTGGTGGCTTTTTCCATGCAATCTGGGTTTAAATCTTTTTGTGTGAGTTCTTCTGCAATTTCAGAGGTGTCCAATAGAGGTGGGAAGTAGGGACAAAGGCAGTCTACATTGAATACTGCATGCAGACTAAGAAATGGTGGAATATTGAGCTCGAAGGCATTGTTCCCTACAACCTTTGTGATGGTGTATGACCCATATCAAAGTGGGCGAATCTTACGGTGGGGTCCAGTGAGGCCCTCCTTCTGCAAATGTAGCCACACTTTTTCGCCCAGTTGGAACTTGTGTGGCACCCGATGTTGATCATGTTCTTGCTTGTACTTAGCATTAGCTTTATCCAATATGTCATGAACTTATTGGGGGATGTGTTGAATGCGCTCGATGAAGTTGTTTGCTTTATCAGCTTCAGACTAGACATGAGCCAAATCGGCCTGAGTAGCTGCAAATGGCATGGCTACATCAATGGGACATAGTGGCCAGAATCCCAAGCCCACCTGAAAGGGGCTATGGCCGATTGAGCTGTGGAAAGCCCAGTTATAACTGTGTTGTACATAGGGAAGGCTCTCATCCCATGTGTTTGGATTCTTTGAATTTTACATGTGCAGAATGTGTACAATTATCCTGTTGACGACCTCTGTCTGGCCATCAGTTTGGGGATGGAAAGCTGTGGACTTGGTGAGCTTGGTGTCCAACATTGACCAGAGGCTAGACCAAAATGTGCTGAGGAACTTGCTATCACGATCTGATATGATAGACTATGGGATCCCAAAGTGCACCCACACTCGTTCAAAGAAGAGTTTAGCAGTGGCTTCTGCTATGATATTCTTCTTGTACGCTGCCATAATGGTCATCTTTGAGAATCTGTCGACGACCATGAAAACACAGTCATTTCCATGCTTAGTAGAAGGAAGGCCTGACATGCAATCCATGGAGATGGATTCCCAAGGTCGACTAGGGGTAGGTAGCGGAGTATAAAGCCCTATCTTCTTGATGGTAGGTTTGGCAATGGCGTAAGTAGTGCAGGATCTAATGTACTTCTCGACATCTTGTCGAAGGTTCAGCCAATAGAAATACTTCTGCAATACTGCCACTGTTTTCTTGACCCCAAAATTCCTAGTGACTCGACTGTTGTGTGCTTCCTATATCGTCTTTGCACGCTTGATTGAAGGAACACAAAGGTGTCCCAGGTGACATAATAGTGCATCTTGGAGGTGAAAATTTGGAACTTGCATACCCCCCAAGAGTGCCTTGTATGTGTAGCTGAATTCTGGATCACTCTTGTAGAGAAGTGACCAATCAGAAGTCTCATGCCCAAAAGAGTTGAGAACGGTGGTTATGGCCAAGATCGATGGTGGGATGAGGCAGTCTGCAACATTATTGGTGCTACCCTTTTTGTACTTGATGTTCAAATGAAATTGTTGCAGATATGTGGGCCACTTCTGATGGAAATCATTCTGCAACTTCACTTGTGCTTGTATGAACTACAGAGGTTGGTGGTTGTGTGGATGATTGTCTCCTTCCCCAAAATGTAATGCTTCCATTGTCGACAAGCCTACATAATGGAATACATTTCTTTCTCATAAGTGGGATACTTTCAAAATGTGTCAGACAATGTCTCACTGTGATATGCCACTGGATGCCCCTGTTGAGTAAGAACTACCCCAATAGCATAATCAAAGGCATCTGTCTCGATCTCAAATGGTTGTTGGAAATCTGGTAATGTGAGCATTGGGGCAGAATAGAGGTGATTTTTCAATTCTACGAACGCCTTTTGTTGAGATTTCGACCAACAGAATTTTGCTTCCACTCCTCCATTGGTGACTTGACTTAAGGGCCAAGTGATATGAGAGAATCCCAACACGAACCTGCGATAGAAATTAGCAAGACCTAGAAAGATGCAAAGCTTTGTTAGCATGGTTGGGGCTGGCCAATCCCGAATGACTTGGATCTTGGCTGGATCCACATGCACCCCCCTTTCATCAATAATGTATCCCAGATATTGAACCTGGGTCATGCCAAAAGTGTACTTCTCCAAATTGGCACACAACTTGTGTTGCCGCAGTATTTGGAGGACTTCTCGAATGTGGTGGAGGTGCTTTTCCCAAGTCTGGCTGAAGATCATAAATTTATCCAATTATACCACTACAAATGAGTTGGTGAATGGATGCAAGATGTCATCCATCAACCTCATGAAGGTTGCGGGAGCATTTGTCAATCTGAAAGGCATGACGAGCCATTCAAAAAGGCCCTCCTTGGCTTTGAATGCAGTCTTCCACACATGAGAGGGTTCAATTGGTACCTGGTGATACCCTAACTTCAAGTCGATCTTGCTAAAATATTTTTCCCCTTTGAGTTGGTCCAAAAGGTCATCAATCCGTGGGATCGGGTACCTATTCAGGACAATGATCTTGTTTAGCACCTGATAATCAATACAGAGTCTCCAAGTCCCATCCTTCTTCTGTACCAACACGATCGGGCTCCCACGAGGCGATGAAATTGGCTAGATGTGACCTTTCTGTAGTAGCTTCTGAATTTGCCTCTTGATTTCATCATTCTCTAGAACAAAGTGCCTATAGATCGGTCCATTGGGTAGTGGCGTACCTAGGGTCAGGTCAATGGGGTGCTTGACCTGACAGTGTAGAGGCACCCCTGTGGGTGAGGTGAATATGTCCCCGTACTCCTCAACCTTGTCCATTTTTTGTTGTCATGCATAGGAGCCATGTTTGGAGGTTGTGGCCACAGTCTTCTTCTTTCCCTGGGGGTGGATCATCAAGAAAACAAATTTCTAAGTTTGGGAAATGAGCTTACTGCATTTTTTTATAGTAACCAAAGAGATAGTGGGAGGCAGTGGTACCTCTGGTATCCTGTACAATTTATTTCCCAAAGTAATAATAACAGCGCGAGGCCAGGACTCATACACAACATGTCGCTTCCACAAGTATGGTTGGCCTAATAATACATCAGAAAAATCAATAGGAGCAATGTCACACAATACCTCATCCATGAAAGGCTTGATGCTATAGGGAAGGCGACATTGCTAGCTGATGCAGAGATCTTGTCCTTGGTGAAGCCACCCAATGGTGTATGGTTGTGGGTGTGCTATGATTGGCAAGCCCAACCGCTTCACGACATCTGCTGAAATGAGGTTCTTTTGGCTCCCATTATTGAAAATGAACCGTAGCGGGGTACCCTTTACCCACATCTGGGAGTGGAAGAGACGCTCTGCCTCCTCTGGATCTTCTGGTTCCTCCTTCTGGATCTTTTTAGTGGCAACATTGGCATTGCGCTCTGCATCAATAATCTACTTCCCTTTCTCATTCACCTTATCAGGCTCCGATTTAGAGTCGGAGCATGCATCTGATTCAAAAGCCCTCATCTCGGCCACCAGCAACTGCTTGGCCCGACACTCACTTGTGTTGTGAGTGGAGCTCTTATGGAACTCACACCACTTTCCTGTGTCATTCTTTAGCTTCATGGTGTTGTTCTTTGCTTGTGTCTTTAGCAAGTTTTCTTGGGTCACCATGCCTTGGCTTTGTCCTTTGTTCTACGGTTTGGGGGCACCTTTCCCTTGCTTTTGATTTGCAGATCCAAAGTCTCGCTTCTTCTGTTTGAATTTCTTCTCAATCTTGGCAGCATACCGGTATGTCGTACCAAGCGAGGAGATGTCGAGGAACTCCATTTCCTCCTGAATGTATCTGTGCAGATAACTGTGATACTTTAGCACCAAATGTTTCTTTGAATCTTTGATACCCAACTTTGTGCGCAAGGTATGGAAAAGATTCGTTAGCTCATGCACATCTTGATTCCTTTGTTCCCGCAGCATGGTCCATTATATGTACTTGTCCTCATAGCTCCCCACGAGATAGTATTGTTCCTTTATGGAATCTCGAAAATAATTCCAAGTGGGTATGGCTAAGAACAGAGAGGGTTTTGTCTCGTCCTTTTTGTCATAGTAGGTTTCCCACCAGTCCTTGACATGGGGGGTAGCTTTGAGGAGTGCAAAAATAATCTTCTCCCGGTCGGAAAAGTCATGAACCGAGAAATATCCTTCTAATAGATTGAACCATCTATCTATGGCATCTACATCTATTTGACCCTCAAATATGGGAATGTCAAAGTTTACTTGTACCTTAAAGGGGGTCGTGCCTCCAGAGTGGCTGGTGGATGCAGATGCACCGCTGGTGGGCAGTCGTTGAAGGATCTGGGCAAAGTTATCCATCATCGTGTTCCTTTTTTTCGAGGGCCTCCTCGAGCAATATTTTGATAAGATCTCTTTCTCCCTCATCTTTCTTTTCGTCCCCCATGGGCGCCTGTCGGGGTTTGCGAGGCTGATCTTGCGAAGGTTCCACCAGATCGAGCCCTAACTCCTTATACCCCAACCTCGCTGGGGACATGCAAAGAAGGATCGAGAAAAAGCAGACCACTCCGATACCACTGATCCGGATTTATGCAGGAACGCAACAGATTACAGAAATAACCGTAAACATAGAAATACAATGGAAATAAGGCCTCATTTCATTAATATCAAATCACAGAAATATGCTTACAAACATGATGGAAATAAAATAGCTAGGGTGCTGGTAGTGAATCTCTGAGAAGAGATGTGGTGGTTACAGGCCTCTGAACTATGTTACAATGAGGCTCGAGGACCTATTTATTATGGAGAAACAATGGAGAACTCTAAACGTCAAAAAGCCTAACTCTAAGAGATGAAGCGCCAAAATTATGGGCCTTGTTTGGGTAAATTGGTGTTTCAACTTCCTGGGACGTAACTTCTTCATACTATCTCTGTTTGGGGCTTCAAAACGGTTCCGAAATTTCATGACCCGAAAAACTACTAAAAATAGTAAGTTGTGAAAAAATGAATGAGACAATGGTGGGGCCCAAAGTGGAATAGGCGGGTGGCCACCAATATCCACTTGGATCATTCCATGAATTTCCCATAAATATTTTAATCAATTTTCATCTCTAATACCACTTATCTCTCCTAATTTCTTATTCATCCATATACTTTTATAATAAATGTTTTAATCAATTTTCATCCCTAATGTCACTTATTTCTCCTAATCTCTCATTCATCCATAGAATTTTGTAATTTTTTTAGTTTATTACAATTTTATTTCATAATTTAGACATTAAATATAATTTAGAAATAAAAATTATTCTTTCTATACAACAAGAAATTCCTTAGTACCAATTTTTAATGTGTGAAATCTCTTAACCACATCTATGGTTTCATTTCAAACCTTATTCATGATCCAGGAACCATAAAAACATATTTTAGTAATTAACAGATTTCTTTTTATCATTAAACCATAAACCATTTTTTTTGCTTAATTAATTTATAGTTTCATAACTCTAAGATTAACCCATATACATAAAATCCTCTCTAAATACCCATATCACACTCAAAATCTATCTAATTCTTTAAAACCGCATTCATTGACCAAAGTGTAATGTATCTCCAAAACTCTAATTAAATAACTAATTAAAATAATTATTCCAAGTACATAAGACTCACTTTAATTTAACATAATGATAGTTTTCACAAATTCTTTAAATATTTATCTTATGTTTTATTTTTGTTGTTTCATTAAGCTAAACTATGGACTTACTCTTACCCTTTTTTCTTTAACTACCTAGGGTGTTTATTTATATTTCACTTTATTCTAATAATGATAAGATAGTTTCGACGATTTATTTAACATTTATTTTGTATTTTATTTTTGATATTTGATCCAGCTAAATTATTGGCTTATTCTTACTTATCAAGTGTTTACCTACTTAGTTTTATCTTTTTTTTTTAACACAGATAGATTCTTATTATGTCATTGATTAGCTAGTGATATTTATGATTCATTTTGAGCTAATAGTTTGTCTTTATTGCTGTAATTTTTTTTTTTTAAATATAGTTAACATTATGATTTTTGTTGAAATTTTTTGCTGCATTCTAGACTTCGCATTTCAAAGGTGGACGTCATCACTTCATTACACTAATCAAATAATACAGAGAAGGTACTTAAAGGAGTCAAGTTCAACCTGTTTTGAGCTCACTATACACAATTGAAAGTACACTCTTGAAATTTGATCGAGCAAAAGGAAAGGCACTTATTGTCAATGATCACTAGTTGCACAAGTTGTTGGAGTTAATGCTTACATTCCATATTTGAGAAATTGGTTTGTGATGGTTGAGAAATTCTCTCAACCACTCTCTCTAAATTAGGAATAAGTTGGATCTCAAAAACTCTATTTAATAGAGTAATCAGAATGTAAATCTGTGTGTGTGCGCGCATACACCTTAAAGTATACGAGTTCATTTTGATTTTTCATAATGGTATCGGAGCCAAATCGACACGGTGCCTGTTACACGAGCCGCTGCCTGTCGTAGAAGAGTCGCTGCCTGTTGATGTAGTAGATGTAGTAGAAAACAATTGCTTTGAATAGAAAGTTACAGTGCGGGCATGAAGGTAGGATGGATTGGCAGAGACGTTTAATTAGAGTGGGTATCTGGGAATCTTAGGTACTATAAATAGCCGAGAAACTGAAATGAATGATTGCGGCATTTGTGGGTAGTTTAATTCAGCACAGATTTAGTTGTCGCAATAGACTGATGTCATTTCAGTTATGAGTGTTTATTAAAGCATATATTTGGTTAGGAGTTTCGCCAGTATTAAACCTGCCGTGGGAGTGAAATCATCGAAGGCTTTGGAAGAAATTTCTCAGGAGAAGCGGACTCTGTACGTGTACAAGTGTACTGCGGAAGGATTCGAATCAACGAGAGGTTTGCTCTCGCAATGTGGTGGTAGCCATGTCTATTATGCTTTCTCCAATGTGGCGGTAGCCCATTCTTTTCCGGGATGTTCTATGGAAAATTTACTTGTTGAGGCGAGGAAGGCGGATTGGGTTATCACTGATAGATAGAGGTATGAAATATTTATATCATGTGAAGCAAGCGGTGGGATATGCGTTTACAACATTTCGCCTTCAACTGCACTGATCTAATTCAGAACACGGGTCATCTTCAGACGGAAGAGCTGAAATGAATAGAGAGCAAATTCATCGTAATGACATTGTATGATAGCACTTTATTAATAAGTTTTTTGCATGGATATACATCGGCATTACATATGAAATGCACGAGGACAGAAAAAAAAAGAAGAATCTGAAACGATTGTACATTTGATTTCCACTTCCGGATATCGTTTGGAGATGTCAGCTTTCGAGTAACAGGGAGAGCTCTTTTATTGTTGTGCAGAGAGTAGTAACAGTTATTATAGTGCTCATATTTTTTTGGCGGACAATTTTACTTTGAATATATAAGCGTTGATTTTCGAAGAGATCAAGTGGCAGTGACGCTCAATATGGATGGTTGTCCAGATAGCATGGCAGTTGCGGATCTAGGGAAGGATCCCTCGTTAGTGGTAGACGTGGAAGTGGTCTCCTAATGAGGTTATGCGACAGATTGGGATGTTGTCCAGTAATTGACTTCGGGAGGTCCTTGATTCAGGAGTTGAGGAAGCGAACTCGAGAATCCAACTTGCCAACTACACCTTTCCGAGGGTTATGAGGCAACTTGATGGAGCATCTGCTGATAAGCTTGATCATTTTGTTATTTATGAGTGAATTCAATAAATTGATGTAATGTAATCATTAAGGGGGGATGTTGGAGTTAATGCTTACATTCCATATTTGAGAAATTGGCTTGTGATGGTTGAGAAATTCTCTCAACCACTCTCTCTAAATTAGGAATAAGTTGGATCTCAAAAACTCTATTTAATAGAGTAATCAAAATGTAAATCTATGTGTGTGCGCACATACACCTTAAAGTATACGAGTGCATTTTGATTTTTCATCACAAGTAAAGATTTATCATTGATATTCACTATGCTTACCATGTGATCATGGATAAAAAAAGGGAAAACAACTTGATCACGTACTGAATAGTGTGAAACTATGGCAGTGCGAAGAATCTCTGGAATTCGATTTGACTCATGATTTTTTCTTCTCGTGACCTCCGATCATTTTTTCTCCTTTATAACATAAGAATTATCCAATCTCTACATGAACCCTTTAAATGTGCTATGGAGCAACGAGAGGTTTTAGTTATGGCTGCTTTTCTTCTTTCCCTTCTGTTCATAGCAACCTCGTAGGGATTGTAGTATGACGAAAGTAGAGATGGTGAAGGAAACGATCAATAATGCATGGGTTTGCAGGATGCAGGAGTTCCGACCCACATAATATCATACAAGGTTCCTCTTAGAGACTAAGCACCCCGTAAACCCTATTCAAGGTAGCCCTATTACAACAATTGCAACGACAATGTGAATGATAATCATGATTATCTCATGGCGAATGTAGATGTTAACTCATACAGAAGGGACTGCACAAGATTTAATGTCTATTGGAGGAGAAAACCTGGCAGATTAATGGATTTATAGCTTCAATGAAATCCACCCTATTTCACCACTCAAGATAAAAATAATGGCAGCCCTCCGCCTCATTATAAAGAGTAAAAAAAAAGCATTTCACAACAAAATTCACACTCTCACATTGAATATATTTCTCAACTCACGCTTGAGTTTGTTGTCGAAAGTAGTTTTAGGGATCGAATCATCTGAAGATTTAAGTAGGTTCCCCCGAACTACCTTGTCAAGGCCATCTTTCCTCCAATGGACGACAGGGAAAAAAAATTTCTCGGGCAGAAACCAATCAAAACGATTATTTTCTGGTGCTAGGGGGTGAAAAGAATTGAGAAACTGAAAAGTAAAATGGAGCAAAGAATTACTCATCTTAATATTATGAAATAGTTAAATAGGATTACATTGGAAACATCAGCAATAAATGACTGGGGAAAAACTGAAGTAAAACTAAACTACCTATGACACCTAGCAGACAATAAGTTAAATGTCATGAATCCTAACTGAACCTAACAGACAGTGAGATTAATATATCAACATCCCCTCCTAATCTCAACTGTTACAAGTGGAGGCACTAACAATGTCTAATTTCTCTCTTTGAAATTCAAATACATTCTTTCCCAATGGCTTTGTGAAAATATCTGCAAGCTGATCTTTGGAACCACAAAAAGAAAGTGTGATGTCCCCATCATTGAAAAGTTCACGAATGAAATGAAAACGTGTGTCAATGTGCTTGCCCTTTTTGTAAAAAACGTGATTTTTTGATAAAGAAATTGTTGAACTGTTACCACAGTAAATTGGAGTTGGCTCCTTCTGAATATCTGAAATGTCTTTCAATAATCTTCTCAACCATACTGCTTGACAAGTTGTTGTATTTGCTGCAACATATTCTACCTCTGCAGAAGATATCGAAACGATTGACTGTTTCTTGGATGCCCGTGAAATCATATTTGTTCCAAGATGAAAAATATACCCTGAGGTACTTTTGCAATCATCTAAACTCCCTGCATAATCGTTGTCTATATAACCTGAAAGTGAACAATTTTTAGAATGTGTATAAAACAAACCATAGTCTATGGTCCCTGCAATATACCTTAAGATCCTTTTTACAACCTGCCAATGAGTAAGCTTTGGTGACTGCATAAACTTGGAGACAAAACTTGCTGCAAACATAATATCTGGTCTAGTTACAGTTAGATACAACAAACTACCAACTAGGCTTTTATACAATGTGGGATCAATAGATGGTGCTACATCTTCTTTGCTGAATTTGGTACCTTGAGCAATTGGTGTATCAGATGATTTGCAATTAGTCATTCTGAACTTTTGAATGATATCAGTGGCATATTTTTGTTGACCAACAAAAATGCCATTATTAGATTGGTGAATTTCAATTCCTAGGAAATATTTCATGACTCCTAGATCTGTCATATCAAACTCTGTTTGCATTGCTGCTTTGAAATCTTCTAACATCATATTTCTTGTATAAAGAAGATCATCTACATAAAGGCATACAATAAGAATTTTACCTTCATGAGATTTGGTATACAAAGTGGGTTCATGGCTGCTTCTGGAAAAACCACTTTTGATGAGATAGGTGTCAATGCGATTGTACCAAGCTCTTGGAGCTTGTTTCAAACCATATAAAGCTTTCATCAATCTATATACTTTATGCTCTTGTCCTTTTACTTCAAAACCTGGAGGCTGCTCTACATAAACTTATTTCTGTAATATACCATTTAGGAAGGCAGATTTTACATCAAGCTGATAAAATTTCCATTTTTGTTGAGCTGTTGTGGACACAATGGTTCTGACAGTGTCTAACCTTACTACTAGAGCAAATGTTTCACCATAGTCGACACCAAATTGTTGTGAGAATCCTTTGGCAACCAACCTTGCCTTATGTTTTTCAACTTTTCCTTTTTCATTTAGCTTGGTCTTATACACCCATTTTACACCAATTTTTGTTTTGTCTCTTGGGAGATCAACTAATTCTCAAGTCTGATTTTTCTCTATGGCAGCAATTTCTTGGTTCATTGCTTCGACCCAATGCTTTTCTTTAACTACTTCTTCAAAATGGGTCGGTTGAGTTGAAATGAATGCAAACATATTTTGTTGTTCAGATTCATGCTCCTGTTCATATATCTCTCCGATACCTCTTGTTTTCTATCCCTCTTCTGAAGATGTTTGATCATTGGCTGAATCGGTGCTTGATGACGTTCCATTTTCAGAATGTTCTAGTTGTTCTTGAACCTGCAATCTTGGAGACTATGGTGGATAAAAAGGCTGATTTGAAGTTTCATCTACATGGTCAAACCAAGATTTATTTTCAAAAAATTTTACATCTCTGTTTATAATGAACTTTTTGGTAATGGGGTTATAAAGTCTGTAGGCTTTCAACTGCTCACTGTAACCTACAAATATGCATTTCTCACTTCTATCATCAAGCTTTTTTCTTAGTTTTTCAGGAACATGAGAAAAAGCTATTGATCCAAAGATTCTAAAGTGTGACACATTTACCTTGTTTCCATCCCATGCTTCTTGAGGTATTTTTATCTTGTAGGCTAGATGTTGGAGATCTATTAAGAACATACACTGCTGTCGACACTGCTTCAACCCAATAGTTATTTGTCAACCTCTTCTCCCATAGCATGCATCTCGTCATGTTCATGATCGATTGATTCTTTCTTTCTGCTACTCCATTTTGTTGTGGAGTGTATCTGGTTGTGTACTGCATTATGATACCTTGTTGTCGACAAAATGTTTTGAATTCATTTGAGCTGTATTCTCCTCCTCTGTCTGATCTGAGTACTTTCAAGAGTTTTCCACTTTGTTTTTCTGCTTCTGCCTTGAACTCCAGAAATCTAGAGAAGGTATCTGATTTGTTTTTTAAAAAATACACCCATATCTTCCTGCTAAAGTCATCAATAAATGTCAAAAAGTAGAAACTACCACCAATGGACAACGTCTGCATTGGACCACATATGTCGGTATGGACAAGTGCCAAAGGCTCTTTTTCCCTTGAGATTGATGAGGGAAAACTATCTCTTTTATGCCTGGACAAGACACAAACTTCATAATTACAGACTTTTTCACTGATAGTAGGTAGACCAATGACTATAGATTTCTTTTGAAGCAGACTGAGACTCTTCACTAGAATGTGGCCATACTTAGAATGCCATAGATGAGTTTCGTCTATTCTTGACATATTATGGATTAAAGATTGGTTGGTATTTTGGATTCTAAGGATCAATGGAAACATCCTATTCTTGGTCTTTTCAACTTTTGCTATCAATGTTTTATGGGGATCTTTGTCATATATATAGTAGGTGTTCTTTTGAAACAATACATCATAGCCATGTTCCATTAATTTTCCTACACTAATGAAATTATGTTTGAGCTGAGGAACATAATAAACATCAGGGATGTATTTGTTTTGATTCTGCTTAGTAAGAATAGGAATAGTACCTTTTCCTTCAGCTTTAATACTTGTACGATATCCAAGCGTTATCTCTGATGTTATTGAAGCATCTAGAGAAGAAAGAAGATTCTTGTTGCCTGTCATGTGATTGCTGCATCCACTATCGGAAAACCAAAGATCTTCACTCTGTTTGTCTTCTGAGAGATGGCATGAAAGAAACATGGTCTCTGAGGATTCTCCTTTACTGCTGGAGAGATTGATATAGCCTCTGTGTTGATCTGATTGTTTCTTTCTACAGTCGTGTTCGTAGTGGCCAAACTTCTTACAGTAGTAACATTGAACACTCGATCTGTTCCATGACCTTCCTCTCTGATTTCGGTTTTGTGGAAGTATCCACTACTCTGTCGCATGATGATGATCAAATCTATCATTTCTTTGGCCTCTGCCTCGCTTGTTTCCGCCTCTATATCCTCTGCCTCTGCCTCTGTCAAATGAGAGGTGTTCTTTGAAGGCTTGTTCTGTGGAATCTTCTGTTAGATTGAGTTTTGTTTCGTGTGCCAAAAGTGATCCAGTCAACTGTTCTATTGAGAAAGTTTTAAAATCTTTGGATTCCAAAATGGCTGTCACAATCATGACATATTTCTTTGGTAGACTTCGAAGAAAAATTTCAACAACTTTCTGATCAGTAATGGTTTCGCCAATGAGTTTGATCTGATTGACTATTTCCATGACTCTAGTCATGAAATAATCCACATTCTTGGTGTCAGCAATCTTTAGAGTTTCAAACTGAGCTCTCAATGTTTGCACTTTAACCATCTTTACTATATCATTTCCTTGATACGCATCTTGCAAAATATCCCGACATTCTTTTTCTATTGTCGCACCAGTTATTTTGTCAAAAATAGAATCATCAACTGAGTTTTGTATCCAACATTTGGCTCTGTGGTCCTTCTTTCTGAGTTCAATAGCTACATTTATCTGATTATTGGTCATGGTCACCCATGCTTCTTGGGTCGGCTCTACTTAAGAAATTAGAATCATGTCCCAACAATCTTGTGCTTGTAAAAAAGTTTTCATTCTTAAATTCCAGAATTCATAATTTTTTCCAAGAAAATTTGCTATCTATGGCAGAGAGCTTGAAAAGGCCATTATTTTTTCAAATGCTAATATGCGCCTTTTGTAAATCTCCTCTAAAAATTTTAAAATCTCTTTTAAAGACTTAACAAAAAATCTCTTGAAACCCTCTTTTAAATTTCAACCCTCTTCTTTTAAATCTCCTTTTAAAAAACAATCCCTCTTTTTAAAAAAAAACTTCACTCATACACTCATACTCTTTTGAAACCTCTTTCTTTAAACTTTTGAAAAAATTTAAAGTTTATTTTTTATAAAAAAAACTTTAATAAAAAAACTTTTCTTTATGCCTTTCACCTTTTTTAAAATCGACACTTTAAAATGAGCTTTCCCTTTAAAACATGAATCGATTTTTGAAAATCCTTATATAAAACTTTGAATGGTATGTTAATCACTTTTAATATTTTGAACGCTTCATACCTTCATGCATGCGTAACAAAATTCACATTCACCTTAACGCAAGTGATTCAACTTTTCACCTTAACATTATTTTTGCAGACTGGCGCGGTCCCGATACTAAACAGCCATGAGTAATTAAAAACAACACGAGTCAAAAAACTGGCACGGGTATGGCTTGCATTCTCGCGTCAATCCTTTGTTTCAGCGTGTTGGTGCGAGTATTAGCCTAACAGTCGCGCCAACCAAGAAAAAATCTTGCTCGCTTCTCCTCTCTACTGCTCCTTCTTGGCTCTGTTGCTGCTCTCCAGGGAGGCTTATGCAAGCTAGCTCTGGTACCATGAAAAGAATTGAGAAACTGAAAAGTAAAATGGAGCAGAGAATTTCTCATCTCAATATTACGAAATAGTTAAATAGGATTACATTGGAAACATCAGCAATAAATGACTAGAGTAAAACTGAAGTAAAACTAAACTACCTATGACACCTAGCAGACAATAAATTAAATGTAATGAATCCTAATTAAACCTAATGGGCAGTGAGATTAATATCTCAATAAGGGGTAGTGAAGAACGAGGACGTGCCCTCCAATCTCGGCTATTTAGTCATAATTGCGATCTTGTTTAGCTATGTCCACTGAAATATTTATAATATTATATCATCTTATTTAGTTGTAGAATAATAATCCATATTAATGTGAGGGGAATGCATCAAATAGAATTCCATGGATTCAATTCTTGAGATTTTAGTGTTAAACTTAGTTGAAATTGATTTTAACTATATATATGTCAAACAATGTTTTGAAATTGGATGCTTAAATTCTCTATCTATGGTGGAAGAGTTTTGTTTGTCGATTTCTGCTATATTAACTCGATGTTGTAGCTCTAATATTCCCACTCATCAATTAAAAAGAAAAACTTAATGATAAAACAATTGTGGTTATAATGAACTATGGGCATTGATTATAAAATCTGATTTTTAAAGAACATTGCCAAAATTAGTAGCTATATTTGGCAAAAATTTGATATCAATATCTAAATTTAATTAAATTATTGCACCAGGCCATTTTATAGCATGGGCCATACATTTATTGTTTCTAAAATGCAGGCTTGATGATATTAGTTAGGAAAATTAGACTTTCAGAGTCTCTACTTATAGTGTAGGAGTAGGAGCTCAGTTTGTTGGCTAATTTCACTTTAGATATTTTGATACAATTTCAATTAGAGACTATACGTATCAGTTCCGTTTTAAATTCTATCCCAAAAGGCTATACTGAAAAAGAACAGAAAATAGCACCTAGGCACAAGGAAAGCAAGTATGAAATATAGTCAACAATCAAAATTTTATTAAATTTTATTCAAATGTTGTAACGACCATCACTACCAATCAACACTTGTTTCGTGAGTATGTTGTGTCAATGAATTATTTGGTTGTTGAGGTTTGATAACTTTAGTTGAATAAATACCTTTTGTCATACTTCTTAGTCAAAGATAGTTAGATTGAAGGAATATTTTGGATGGAGTTTTGTACCTATTAACTACTAAAATGAAAAATATTCCCAAATATATTTAAAATATTTGACTACATTAGTTCTAAAATTTAGGAACATAATATGATAACCTTGACATGTTACTCAGAATTTGACCAAAAAACTTCAATAATAGTAAGAAGTTCGGGTTGAAAGAAAAAAAAAATCAATAGTCAAAGGAAAACCTAACCTCCAGTAATAATGGAGGTCGGACCTATGTATTTGGTAAAACAAGTGTAAATAAACTTTACATTACTCAAAATGAATTTTATTCCTTTACATTCAACTTTTAAATACCATCAATTGGGGTGCAATCTCTTTTCAATGGTATTCTCTTTTTCAATGCTTTATTTACTACTTCATTTTATACCATTGAAGGACCTAATTTTAAGGTGATTGTAAATTCATACATCTAACAAGTATGAAACATGGTTAATAAACAAAATTTAATAAAATTTTATTCCTTTACATTCAACTTTTAAATACTCAGTACCAATAAACATATCTATCTTGCAATGCTCTATTTATTATTCCATTTCATAATTTTGAAGTTAGCTATTAATCTCTTCTTTACTATTAAAACTTCAAGGACAAAAAGCTCCATTTACTTCTCATTGGATTTATTACATGAAAACAATTTTTCTTGATCTCATTTATGTAGTTACATAGTGATCTAATAATGGAGTAAACTCAAGACCTTGAAAAAGAATTATACGATGACCCAATGAATGAATCACATTTTAATTGAAATAGATAAATATATTTTTTATATTAACAAAATTAAGTTACATACAAATTTAATAATAAATTGATAATTATATTTTTGTTATTACAACTATAATTTGAAACAAAATTCTTTCCTTAACTAATATCATTTTCATATATTCAAATTTCACTTAAACTATTCAATATAATTTTTTGTGTTCAAATTTCACTGATTAATAATCAAATAATCATGGGATGCTAGAGAAAAAATGGAATCACCCCTTATCTCACTACCTCATGCATGGGTGCCACCAAAAGGTGGAAGTCGACGTTCTTGGCATAGAGTTAAGCAAGCAGAAGGCCAAGTCAATCCCTGTTTAAGGAAATTTTAGCGGAAATATAATTAATATTTTTTATTTCAATTATGCATTTTTAAATTATAAAATGATGAAATTTATAGTAATGCAATTAAGTTGTGAATAAATATATATTTATATCTTTAAATTAAAATTAAGTATAAAAAATTGCAACATGCTACGAACTAATTTCGGTGGTCGGGGAGTCAGCTAATGTCCTCCCACGAACTATCAGATGTGATTGAGTGTATATCTCCAACTAATTCTCAATACACATGTAATACAATTTTAAATATTACTAGTAGTTTCCCCAAAAGGTGCAAAGAGAGGCCAATAGGAGTATTGTTTGTGAATTATTAATTTGAAGTAATTGTAGTTTTTGACATGAAGGGAAAAAAGAAAATTGCATTTCAGTCATCAGAATTTAACTCATGAAATAGAAAGATGAAGTTTTATCCATTAATACAGATATATGACATGTTAATATATTTTCTGATTTAGAGGACCAATTTGATAGCCCAAAATATGAAGAAATTTGCAGTGTAGAGCACTATACTATGAAAAACATCATTTTACAGGTCAACAGATGCAGATCTTATACTGTGAATCTTGAGTGATCCTCCTATATATAATTATGAGCTGAAACATAAAGAGGCAGACAATTTATATGACGTAATCTGCCATTGCTCCTACCGACCTCTATTAACACCAATATTTATCTCATTTTCCCATTAATTAATCACTACTCGCTGATAATCATATCAGCACTCTGCTACAATTAGTATTTGCAACTTGTAATAAATCCTTGTTTCTTTATATCCTAACTGTGACATGCAATAGTTGCAGCTATTGCATACCCTGAGGTCTGCCAGAAAATGCAGATTTAGTGGCAAACTTCTGGGGACTGTCATCTTCTGTTCTGCAGTTAGTATTTCTAATCTCTTTATCCAACATTGATTTTTGTTATCCACTAGTTTTAACTACGACTTTTCTGTGCTGGGTATTTCTATTTAGGAGATGTTAGCTTCCTTTCTGCAATTAGTATTTCTAATCTCTTTATACAACATTGATTTTTGTTATCCACTGGTTTTACCTGCGACTTTTCTGTGCTGGGTATTTATGTTCAGGGGATGTCAGCTTCCTTTCTGCTGCTAGGTATTTCTCATCTCTTCACCAAACTATCTTAAATCTTATCCTTGAAATTCTCATACAAGTAGATACAAGTAGATCTAGGGTTGTATCAAAGTAGCAGGTCTGCGTGAAGGAATGCGGATACACAATTGCATAATTAGAAACGGATTTGAGGCTAATGTCTTTGTGAAGAATTCTCTTGTGACCATGTATGCCAAGTGTGGAAGATTAGAGATTGCAAAAGAATTATTCAACAACATGTCTCACCAAAATGAGGTCTCTTGGAATGCAATGATTCCTAGGTATTCCCAAAGTGGGCATGCTACTGAGGCCTTGAATATCTTTAATGAAATGCAATTAGTAGGCATGAAGCTGAATTCTTTCACCCTATTAAGTGCTCTCCAAGCATGTGCACTTTCAGGAGCTCTACAACAGGGTAAGTGGATTCACGAATTCTTCCTTGAAAGGGGACTTGAATCAAATACATTTGTGCTAAATTTCCTACTAGATATGTATGCCAAATGCGGTTATATGGAAATTGCACAACAATTGTTCGACAAAATGTCTAAAAACGATGTGGTCTCTTGGAGTGCGATGATTGTTGTGTGTGCCCAAACTGGGCATGCCGCTAAAGCCCTAACACTGTTTCATGACATGCAATTAGAAGATATGATGCCTAAATCAATTACCATGGTAAATATGCTCTTGGCATGTACCCGCGTAGCAGCTTTGCAATAAGGAAAATCGATGCATTCATACATTGTTAAAACTGGATTTGATGCTAATGTTATTGTGGGGACTGCTTTGATAGACATGTATGCCAAATGTGCATGTGTGGAGATTGCACAGAGTTTTTTTGATAAAATTACTGAAATAAACATGGTGTCATGGATTGTAATGATTTCTGGTTATGGAATGCATGGACATGGTGAGGACGCCCTTTCGATTTTTCAACAAATGCAAGAGGCAGGCATAGAGCCAAACCACATCACCTTTGTTTCTATTTTGTATGCATGCAGTCATTTAGGCCTGGTCAATGAGGGTTGGGAATACTTTCATTGTATGATTCGAGATTATTGCATTACACCCATTAAGGAATGCTATGCATGCCTGGTTAACCTTCTTGGTCGTGCTGGACATTTAGATGAAGCACACGACTTTATTTAGAAGATGGCATTTCAACCTGGTGTTGGGGTGTGGGGAGCTTTACTTCGTGCATGTTGTATTCATTGCAATATTGAGCTAGGTGAATAGGTGGCAAAAAGACTTTTTGACTTAGAGCCTGAGAATGTTGGATGTTATGTACTATTATCAAACATGTATGCTGCTGCTGGCAAGTGGGACGAAGTGGCAAAGCTGAGAACAAGAATGAAAGACAAAGGTTTGAAAAAAACACCAAGATGCAGCTTGATTGAATTAAATAACAGGATACACAGAATCATGGTAGGTGACATATCACATCCTCAATCAGACAACATTTATGCTATCTTGGAGACCTTGGGAAAACAGATGAAGGAGGCAGGATATATACCTATGACAGATTTTGTGCTACATGTAGAGGAGGAGGTGAAATAAAACATGCTCTGTTATTTCCAGTCTTCGCAGCCTGTCACCAGGGATCAACATGAGCTCTTACTATGTATGGTTTTGTTAGATGTTTTGCACATGATGTTCAGCACAAAACATGTCACAAGTGTTTCCATGAGAAGAAGCTTGGAAAAATCTTTCCAACGGTATATCACACTCCCGTAACCGGCTCCCGAATTAGAAGATATGATCAAAATGAATGAGTGATTCTTGGTTATGCATGTTTTGAGGTCAGTTGCTGCACACAATGATAAGTTTAGTACAAAATCATTTTGTGAAATAATGGTAAGGAATTTTTCAAAAGTGAAAGAGGTTTTTTCTCATCACATACCAGATAACAAAAACCTCCTTCAGCTTATGCACAGGTGCTACTATGTGGGAGATATATAGTGATATTTGGATCCTCCATTAAAACAAAGCAAGTTTTTCATATTTTTTACTATTTTAGTCATTTTAGTGCGGGGCCATTTTACAACAGATGGAAAGTAATTTTGCAAAAACCAAGGACATTTTTATTAACCACGAGCCATATAACAAAAAAAAATTCATTTTATTCACAGGTGTCACGAATTGGGATATGTGACTAGATCTTTACAGCTCATTTTCATAGATTTAAATTTTTAATGATTTTCTGTTTTAGAGATGATTTTGTGGAACATATTTCGAGCAACTGGAAATGAATTTCCAAAATTTGAGAGATTTTTTTCTCCAAAATGACCCTATCTACAAAAACCTCTTTCAGTTTTGTAACAGGTTCTATGGTTTAGGAGATACAAGTTCATCTTCAACACCTATTTTCAGAAATTCGGCCCAAGTTTAATGTAACTGGTTCTATTTTGAAGAAAATGGTTGAGCTCAATTCCCTTAGTACAAGGATGAGAAAATGTATATATTTTATGAATTTCCTAGTGTATGGGTTGTAATTTTGCAGAAGGTTGGACTTTTGGGAAATCTTGGAACTTATTGTATACTCGTTTCAACAGTTTGGCTAAGGAATAGACCATGGTTTGCAGCACTTTATGGGATTCATGTGGCATCTTGATTTGGTATTGTGTTTCCTTCTGTAATTTTAAGTTTACATATGTTTTATGTATGCCATCATCTCTCTTTGCTTCATCTTAACTAAATAAAACAAGGATAAAGGTATAATCCATTGAAATTGCAGTGCTCTACCTAGGGTTTGCTTAGTTATTTATGTTTCAGTTGTTTGAAGAGGATCCTTGAGAATTTCTTGCCCTCTTCAACTCCTCATCTATCTAAAACCTCTCCATCTCACTCAATTTGAAGTACCAAATCACTTTCCTACCTTGCCCCATAGAGATCTCTGCAAAACTGAGCCTCATTCCCCAAGCCCAAATTTGCCTTTCACATTTGAGCCAACAAAACACCATCAAATTCAATCAAACACCTTTGTACACATACCTAGCCTAAAATAATTCATCACATCAGTCATCTCAAGCTTTCATTAGCCATCTTTTCTGAGATTGACAAGGAGAGAGCCTTCTCCTGACCTGGTAGGGCTAGCTACCAGGTTAAGTGTGGTATGATGTTATCCTAGATCCTACCTTTCTCAGCCTGAAGTAGATTTAGGCCCTAACATGCTCCACAATCACAGCGAGAAGCTGGAAATTTCTTTTGGGCTACTTAACAAAAGACCTGACACCCCTATCTGTATCACTAAGAATCTCCGTGTGTGTGGTGACTGCCACAGTGCAGCAAAGTTCATCTCTAGGATTGTCAATTGTGAGATTGTTGTGAGGGGATGTAAATCGTTTCCATCATTTCAAGAATGGAATATTTTCTTGTGGGGATTACTGGTAATACTTAGTTTAAAAAAATCAAATGCATAAATTTTCATAGATACAAAGTTTTTGTGTACATTCCCTAGGTTGGCGACTAGTAATGGCTAGTGATTGCATCACAAAAAATCTTCTTGTCTGTGGTATCTAACAGAGTGCCTCAAAGTTCATCTTTGAGATTGTCAGCTATGAGATTATTGTGATGGATGTAAATCATCTCCATCATTTCAATAATGGATTATGTTCTTGTGAGGATTACTGGTCATTGCTAGTTTAGAAAAGGAACAACACAAATATTCATAGATGCAATTGTTTTGCCCAGTTGCCTTGTAATGACAGCTAGTAATGGCTAGTAATTGATTCACAAAGAATCTCAATCTATGTGGTTATTGGCACAATTACATGTAATTCATCTCTAATATTGTCAGTTGCAATATTGTTGGGAGTGACGCAAAGTTACAAGCTTAAGTGTTTATAGTAACATTTTTTTTGCACACTTGCCTGGAAATTGCAACTGTGATACAGATGTTTGCTTGATCATGTTATTATTCAGTTTTCAAAGAATTAATATACCTTGTCTCCATCTTGATGAACCACTGTATAATGTGATTAGCATAAACCAATGTTATTGTTCATTCCTCTATATTTGTTGCATTAGCAATGTATACTGTTCAAAACACCATACACTATTCTTCTGAAACAACTGCACTTCTGTAAATGAATGTTATAAGATGTTGATGTTTTATGCATTACACCAACAGAATATAGTTTCAAAATTCGGTCATACTGGAGGTTCTTGTACGAAATTCAGCTCTTGTGTGGTACGGAAAACTGTCTCTATGGTATGAATATTGTACAGTCAACATATAGTTGAATTTACCATACCATATATGTGCCTATATAGTTTAATACAGCTGAGGTATGTCATAATGCATGGCTGACCAAAAAACCCAAAAAATGCACTAATAAATCCAAAAATTATGCCCAAAAACCAAAATCACACACAAAACCTATAAACACTCTCAAAATTTGCTGCTTCAAGTACTGTATTCGCTTTCTCTGTTCTCTGTGCATTTCTGAGACTATAATCCACCATTCCATGGAGTAACACCTATGTTTCTTTGTTTCTTACATTCTGGGTTGCATTTCTGGGTTGGGACACCATATTTCTGGCCTGTGTTTTTGGGTTGCATTTAAATTTTGGACATTCTGGTCTGCATTTTATGGCTCAGCAGGTATGCTTTTCGTTCTTTATAATCTTCATTTTGTATTTGGTGTTTAGTTCATCAACAATTAATTGTTGGAGTTTGTCATTCTCTTTTCACCCTCAAAGTTCAAATGATCCTGCTCTTCACTCTTGCTATTATGATGCATTATCTTTCAAATGTTGTCGTTGGAAGCTAAAGCTAGAGGCTACTGTTACTTTTTAAATTATTGCCATGTTGGATATGGTGCAGCCCACATGTAGGCATGGAAACAACCACAAACACAGGGGCTGCAAATCTTCTTCAAACAAGAACATAAAGCTTATAAATGGAAGCAAACACAACTTTAAAGGCACAAGCAAATGATGGGAAAACTCAAATTTTCACATCCAACACTTCTATTAAACTGCAGATTTATTAATTCACATGTGTATACCACAATGGATTTCACCTATTATGAAAATTACGATGCCAAATATTCATTTTTTTTCAAATGCTGAATTGGGAGAGCCTTCCAGTCCAAGTCTCGGGCAAGGTCACAATACCTTAAAGAAAAATCTAAAAACAGAACAATATTCCACCTAGGGTTCTTTATTTTACTGCTGCCTGGTTTTCCTCTTGCTCTGCTTCACTTTCTTCTTATCTCCTTTGGCAGTGAAGAGATCTACCTGTAAAAATCAAGGTAAGAATGAATTTCTTGCAGAGTTGTCAATCATAGGATGCCTTAGTCATCAAAACATAGTCCATATGCAAGGATGGTGTCATGAGAAAGGAGAGATTCTTTTGGTCTATGATTACATGTCGAATAGTAGCTTGGATAAGATCCTTTTTCAAGAAGGTGCAGGACCGGTGCTGTCATGGGAAAATAGATGCAAGAGGGTGATGGTGGTTGCCAACATATATCTAACATTTTTTTTTCCAAATTTAATGAATTCAAAAAAATCTCAAAGCTATAAACTGTTGAGGTATAAAAGATGTATTTTTAATGCCTATTTATCTCACATTAATTATCAATCCGGGAGCGACTTTTTATTTCAAGAGTGTACTCAGTCTGAGGCAACAATTTATCCAAGAGTAATGCCTTGTAATATGAAGTACAGTGTTTCAAATGAAAAAGTAAGCGGATGCTTGAAAAACAAATCTAACTACAACAGCATAAACTCAAATGCTCTAAAATCTTAATTAAACCAATCTGCAAAACATCGATCAGGGATACAGTAGAAATAACTCCTTCCCTTAGAAATCGATGCAAGATAACCAATTCGGGAACTTGGAAGCAATAACGAGTGTCCTCTACAGTTGGTGATCTTAAAGCAATCGAAATGAAAGCAAACTAAATCTTCGTGCTAATAAAAATAACTGAAAGGAACAAAATCTAGAAAGGAACAGCAATATGAACAACAATTCTAATTCTAACGCAATTAGGCAACTAATCTCAATACTCCAATCCTATTGACAGCTAAGACTATGAAATAGTTCATTGGAATGAATCATAAATCAATGGAACAACAACACTTTATAAAATATAGCAAGATGAATGAGATAGTAAATACAATCATTGCTAAGATAGAATAGTAGTGCAATTCATTAACGTATACATCAAATCTGAATTCAATCCAACAACAATCAAATAACTCTTTTTTCAAGATGCTTTCCAGATTGTCCACAGTATTGAGGAACATGTGTCGACGTTTCGAACCCCAACTGGGATCCATCATGAGGACAATTTAGAATGAAGAATTTTTGAGAAGGGTTATGAACCATTAATAGTGATCAATTTCATGAGAAGGTAGCCAACTAGGAATTTTGTAATTTAATAAATTTTATTATTAATTTTAATTCTAAAAGTATTTGAATTGTTATAAATCATAATTTCACTAAAAAAAATTATTTTACTAAAATTATTGATTTGATATTTGTTAAAATAACTAAATTAGTATCATAAATTAAATATTTAGTTAATAATTAAACATAAAAATAATTAATTAAATATAATTCATTAATTCATTAATTAATTTTAATACTATAATTAAAAAATTATAGTTTATAATTAATTAATTGATTAATTAATTATATAATAAATTAATTAATTTTATGATTAATTTAAACAAAATTAATTATTAATCACAATTTAATTAATTATAATTTAATAAATAATAAATATAATTAATTATTTGTTTTAATTAATTATATTCATAATTAATTATTCTTATATTCATAATTAATTGTTTTAATTAATTAATTAATTAATATCCAATTAATTAATTAAATAATATCCAATTAATAATTAATTCATAATAAATTATATAATAAACTAATTTATTTATTTATTTATTTTTAATACTATAATTAATAAATTATATAATAAATTAATTAATGATCAAGGATAAATGAATAATTTTATGATTAATTTAAACAAAATTAATCACACTTTAAATAATTAATTATAATTTAATTAATTATAAATATAATTAATTATTTGTTTTAATTAATTATATTCATAATTAATTATTCTTATATAATTAATTAATTATATTAAGGATTTAATAAATGTTATTAATATAAATGATAACTAGAATAAAGAAGCAAACACTAATAATTATTGTTTAAATAATTAATTTTTATTTTAACCAAAATAAAAATTAATTACCTAGGAATAATTATTAGAATTTCAAATTAATACCAAATATGAACTCAAAAGAGGGGGAAAAACATACCTGAGAATCTTATACCTGAAAAACTATGTCTGGGTGGATGGTGCTTTAGAGGAGCAGATTTGTCGAAGAAGGGGTCTCCAAGTGTCACTGATTTCTATTCCACCATCTCTATTAAGATTATTTGGATGCTTTATAATCTCAAGGGCCTCTCTTATCTTTCTTCTTTGATAGTGTTCTTCTCTTATAACGATCTTTGCATCCCCGAGACGAACTTGACGTTTGGTTTTTTAGGAGTGTTCTGCAAGGGCTGAGGTGCGTGAACGTTCATACCTGATATCTGCTCCATGCTCTTTTAGTCTTTTTTGAAGTGAGCGTCCAGTTTCCCCAATATAACTTTTCCCACATGAACAGTCAATTTTGTATACTCCTTTGAGTTGCTCAGGGCTTGTGCCATCCTTAACTGGTCGCATCCTTTGCCTAATAGTCCCTGATGCTAAAAATTGTGCGAAAATATCGTTCTTCTTCAAAACCCTGGCGATTTTATCAGTAACACCCTTAATATATGGTAGAAAAATCCTCCTTCTGTTTTCTTGCTGCTCGTGGCGATTCCGAGGTAGGATCGAACCCTTAGCCTTTTTCAAGGTTTTTTTGATATCTCTTTCTTTATAACCTAAGTCCTTAAATACTGACGATAGGTGAATGATTTCTTTGTTCAGGTGTTCAGTATCAGAAATTCTCATGGCTCTGACTGCAAGCGTATTAAGGACACCAAACTTTTGGGCCGGATGATGGTAGGACTCAGCATGGAGATAGTCATTAGTATGGGTTTTCTTTCTAAACACCTGGTGCCCAAGAGTTCCATCCTCATTCCTAGTGATAAGAACGTCCAAAAAAGAAATACTTCTATTTTCTTCAACCTCCATTGTGAACTTAATCTCAGTGGAAATGGAGTTCAGGTGATTAAAAAATCCCTCAAGATTCTCTTTACCATGGGTCCACTTTATGTTGGTGTCATCAACAAATTTTTTCCACCAATCAGGTTTTAAGGGATAAGAGGCAAGGGCTTTCTTCTCAAAGTGTTCCATGTATAAGTTGGCGACAATAGGGGATAGCGGGGATCCCATTGCGACACCTGATACTTGCTCATAAAATTCCCCTTGAAAGCTAAAGAAAGTGGAGCGTAGGCAAATCTCCGCTAGCTTGGCTGTTACAGGATCAGTGACATCTTTAATGACCTGGATTGACTCGTCTAAAGGAATTTTTGTGAATAGTGATACTACATCAAAACTAACCAGGATGTCGCTTTCCTCAACCTTTTGATCCTTAATGAGCTTGATAAAATTGTTAGAGTCCTTGATGAAAGAGTCAGTATTCCCACAAGAGGTTTCAAGATCTTGGCAACATATTTTGCCAGCTCGTAGGTGGGGGACCCTATGGTATTAACAATCGGTCTAAGGGGAACTCCTTCTTTATGTATTTTGGGCAATCCATAGATTCTTGGCATGATCTCACAAGACGGGGTTAACCTCTTTTTTTTTTTGTCATCCAACCCTGAATTCTTGATTGCTTTCTTGATTTCTCTTAATACCTTGGGCAAGGGGTTGGAGTTAAGTTTCCTGTAGCTGCCACAGTCTAGGTGTTCATTCATTTTCTTAATATAATCATCCTTATCTAGAATAACAGCAGCCCCTCTCTTGTCAGCTTTCAGCACCACAATGTTGTCATTATTGCGAAGATCTTTGAGAGCAAAAAATTCCTCCTTACTTAGGTTGCTTTTGGGAATTCTGGCTTTCTTCAAAATCATGGAGCATTCTTGTCTTAGTGCTTCCTTATCATCAAGAGTTAAACCTTTAATCCCTTCCTCTATGCTGCACAAAATGCTTTCATCAGGGATGCTTTTGGGGGCAACTGCAAACCCTAAACCCTTGCTCAGAACCTTAATGGAATCATGTCCTAACTCTAGAGAAGATAAGTTAACAACTTTTTTATTGTTTTTATTGTTTTTATTATTTAGGGTAGGTGGAATATGCTTATCAGAATTCATAAAAACCCTAGGATCCTCCCTCATATTATCTATCCTATTGTGAACCATGTTAGCTGAAACATCGTTCCTGGGGCAAGGGCTGTTATTGTTATTATAATAACCACCTGAATTATTGTGCTTAATGTTACTTTTATAACCCTTATTTATATGTGAAAACTACCCATTATTAATTTCTAGCCTTCCTTTATCTGAATTACTGTCATTGTTATTTAACTCAGTATGTGAAGTCTTCCCATCCTTATTTTCTAGTCGCCCTCCATCAATTTTACTATTATCGTAATTCAATTCGATGTGTGAAGACCGCCCATTATTAAAATCTAGTCGGCCTCCATTTGTGTCATCGTATTCTCTGTTCGGCATTTTATCAAAGATTTCATCTACGTTGTTGCTGGGAAATAAGGTCTCATCCACGTTTATAAGAAATGAAGACTGTTGTTTATTAATAATTTGGAGTCGGCCTGGATCTGACACGCTGCTACTGTTTCCTCTGATTGGAATATCACGTGTATTGGTGTCGCTGGAAGAAAAAGAAGACTCGGCAGGAAATAAGTCTTGTTTGGTTCGGTTATCTGCGTCGTTACACAGGAACTGTTCATGAATTGCGCCCTTTTCATTAACATTAAGAGTTGTGCCATCAATTACTCCGCAGTTTATGTTGTAATCGTGTTTTGAGGCGGATTTTTGAGTAGGTTTGACTGCTGAAACAGCAGCACTTACTCCACCCTTACTGTTGCAAAACAGATCATAAAGCTTAGTAGTTACTTCATTTTCTGGTTCAATCATACACAGATTCGCTGGAGACAGCTTCTTGGGAGGGGATGCGGATTTCTGAGAGAGAGTAGCTTCACGGTTTTGTACTGAATTCGATCTTTGACATGCCTGAAGACTTGCAAGTCGGTTTCTGTTGAATGGTTATTTATAATAGAATTCATCTCATCAACAGTGTTAATGCAGACTACTTCTTCGAAATGTTGGGAGCAGTTTGCATCAACGTTATAAAACCTATTTCCTGGGATTTTATCGGAGTTCACAACCTTTCTTCTATTGGTTACGGAGCATTCCAGGCCTCTTGTGAGTGAAATGTTGTTGGTATTATTCGAAACAATGTTCTCCCTACCAATTTCAGCGAATCCTGTTTCTGACCATGCTTGTCCATATGTAACTGAATCAGAATGAGATATACCAACATCCGCAACATTATTATTACAAGCCAGTCTCTTGATCTTATCTATCTTTATAGCATGTCTATTTCTTGTTAATTGACCTTCTCTCTCAGCCTTAATAGCAGCTCTGGCATCAACTATTTTCCATAATTCCGACTGTATTAAATTAGCTAATTTTAAATGCAAAGAGAGGGCGGAGCGACCAAGTTTGTCTAATACAGCTTTGATCCTCCTAATCTCACCACGAATTAGATTAAAGCTTAATTTTAAAAAATATTTGTTATATCTTCTGAGGTGCGAAATAGGTTTAATCCTGGCGAAAGGTGGAATCAAATTATTGTCACGACATTCTTTCAGAAATTTTAAGTCTGCTACCCTTCTTTCAAATTTTTATTCTAGTTTTCTTGAGATTACAAATCTCATTCCAAGAATCCCCTCCGTGTAGGGACATAATTTTGGCTTTTTAACTTTTGTGGTGATCATTTTTCAAGATGCTTTCCAGATTGTCCATAATATTGAAGAACATGTGTCGACGTTTCGAACCCCAACTGGGATCCATCATCATGACAATTTAGAATGAAGAATTTTTTAGAAGGGTTATAGACCATTAATAGTGATCAATTTCATGAAAAGGTAGCCGACCAGGAATTTTGTAATTTAATAAATTTTATTATTAATTTTAATTCTAAAAGTATTTGAATTGTTATAAATTATAATTTCACTAAAATTTTTTTATTTTACTAAAATTATTGATTTGATATTTGTTAAATAACTAAATTGGTATCATAAATTAAATATTTAGTTAATAATTAAACATAAAAATAATTAATTAAATATAATTCATTAATTTATTTATTTATTTTAATACTATAATTAACAAATTATAGTTTATAATTAATTAATAATATAATAAATTAATTAGTTAATTAATTATATAATAAATTAATTAATTTTATGATTAATTTAAACAAAATTAATTATTAATCACAATTTAATTAATAATAAATATAATTAATTATTTGTTTTAATTAATTATATTCATAATTAATTATTCTTATATAATTAATTAATTTTTTTAATTAATTAATTAATTAATATCCAATTAACTAATTAAATAATATCCAATTAATAATTAATTCATAATAAATTATATAATAAATTAATTAATGATCACACAACAGAAATAAAAGAATAGAAATACAAAAAGCAGATCACTCCACCAAGGCCGGACCCTCAACCGTCGGTGAAAGCACCGCTGGGCCACTGCAGAGCTTCAAAAATGGAACGAGAACGCTTCTTTGTATTAATCAAATATGAATAGCTTTTACATCAGTTTCTCTTTGATCACAAGAGTCAAGGAATTACAGTGTTACAAAGGGAATTCAATAAACATCCATTGTTCTATTGTCTCCCAATACATAATACATGTTATCATTTTATAATCAGAAGAAAGAGAAATTAAATAGCAAATATGATCTCCCATAACAATATTGGATTTTTCCCAACAACTTGATCATTTGGAAAATACATTTTCAACAATATTTCAACAAGAGCAAGGCGAATTTGGCTTTGCAGCTGGGATTTGGAGGACAGTCACAACAACAAATCGAAGAAAATCGTGCTCAAAGAACCCTATGTTTCTCTCAATAAAGGCCGAATTTGGGCAAACCGTTCTTAAAATAAGTTAATTGGGCCCATTCTGGACAAAACCCATGTTTCGAATTTTCCAAATTCTTCTTCATTTTCCTAGAATCTTAACCGCAACACTGTCACTTCTTATTCCAGCGAATTTCTAAGTTGGAATATTTGATGATGATTTGGAGATCAAATCTTCAATCTGGCAAATATATTTGAGGCTAAAATAGTGAGTGATATTACAAAATATATTAGTAAACCATCATTGATAAAATCATGCATAATAATCATCAATTTATTAAAAATAATGGAAAATGAATAATATTCATCCATAAGAGCATAAATCATTATAAAATGGATTTATATAATAAATTATAATAAATGACATGATAAAGAAGAGTAAAAATGGATGAAATAAGTGTTAAAAAGTTGTCGTATTCACAGCCAAACATACCCCCAAACTGAATATATTACATGCCCTCATGCAACCCAGAACTGAATATATTGCATGTCATCATGCAATATAAAGACAAAACCCATGTGCTAACTAAGCAAAGAAAATTGTTCATCCCAACTATGAAATGGATGGAAAAAATGAATTTTTCCTCAAATAATAAATATTCAATTTTAAAAATAGAGGCATAACAATTTTTACAGTTGACGTTCAACTATATGTATTTGAAGTTGCAGAAAAATGTGACATAAGTAACAACAAACTTCATTAACCATTTTCTCAAAAATCAGATCGTTTGGATGCACGGATCATGAGATATAAAATAAATGGTTGTAGGTGATAGTGCATAGTTTTCGAAATTTTATGAACTAATTTAGTATGAAATTATCTGGGTTTGTGTATTTTAATGATACCTCTTTGTTATCCAGAAATCACAAAAATTCAGTTCATATTTTTAAAAATATATGCAAATCAATTTCTGCACTAGATAAAAATGAAATTATATGCCTTAAACGATAAAGAAAGTAGAAAGCATCCATCATGTGTAGCAATTCTCCCCCCAAAACTGAAGAATTAGCATGTCCTCATGCAATGCTAGAAAACAAAGAGAGGTGGTTGCTACAGTCTGTCGAAATCGATGCTTGGTATAAAACAACATGGAATAAGGGAGGTGTTGAGAATAAATAAGAATATCAATGGATGATAAAGAACATCACTGACATGGTCATAAGAAAGAAAGGAAAGAAATCAACACTCCCACAAACTGAAAGATGAGACGTGTCTAAAAAAATGGGAAGTGGTAAAGATAAGGAATGAATGATGATAAATAATGCTCAATGGATTTTCGTGAAATTCTCCTAAATTCATAATAAATCAGAAAATTATACTATTTTACCTCAAGTGTTACCTCTGGAAAATGTAGAATGACATGTAGGGACTGGCCTTTGTTGAAGCCGATGTAGGCTGAGTGGATATTGAAAGTGATGCAAAAGGTGGAAGCCATGCAAGCACATCATGTCTAAATAATTGTGTGCGTTCACGAGCCTTTGTTGTTAATTGCAATAGTGTGGTTATGCTGTGAATAGAATTCCCCCCCATACACGTTGTTCTCTTGTAAACAAATCACAATTATGTATGCAATTTTCTTGAATCCATAGTTTCAGTTTGGAATGGCAATAGATAATATGCATGCAAAAAAAGTTCAAGCAGAAAAAAATTCTGTAAAAATGCAGTATCAATATTGTGACAAATCAGCAAAATAGAAAAGCAGCATATGGCACAGCAATTGTATAGCATGGAAAGACATACATACTTATGATACAATCAATGAAATTATAGCATTTACTGAAATTCATGCATGTAATAAATCGTAAACAGATATAGAAACGTTTTGTAATGATTCAAGGATAAGGAGAATGGACAGCTTAAGATAAACATAAGTACAAATGTGTTTATTACCCACTTAAACTAATGTGATCGATTTATGATGATTTTCATGTATAATAGGCTCAAAATCAAAGGTTAAGGATTCATACTTTCATCTGATATTTAAATAGATATATAGGAAAAAGGGTTTAATATTACTATTGATGTGTATAAATGTGACTCCAATAACATTAGCAAAACTCTATTGCCCACAGGTGTCCATAACCTTGACAGAGTTGCTCTCTCACCCTTGGAACTATTGTCCTTTATTTATGCTAAGGAAGTGCTTGTTAATTTTCATAAATGAGGCCATTGTGCTGGCTTGGTGACCAGATAAATCACAATGTCATTCACTAGGAAGAAGTGAAAAGTGGGCAGGTCAGCTCGTGATGAGACCTCTTGTTCCAAGGACTTTTTAATTTTTTCAATTGTCTATTGGACCATATCTCTGGTTTGGTGGCTATGATGGGAATGCCGCTTCACTTGCTTCTTTATGAACATGGTAGACTAGCTATTGATGAGACCCCCTATCCTCCATCTACCAAATTATAAAATTATTAATGAAATATGTAAATATTTTTCTTTTCATATAGCACTTTCCTATTTATTAATAAAGGATGGCTTAGCACTCCTTAAGAGTAGGAATAATGGAATAAGTCTAAACAGCTCAATAGAAAAGAATATGCCCTTGTTCCTACTCTATAAGTAAAAATCAAATAAAGTTATAAAATATGGGAAAAACCAATATGATAAATATAATCAATCATATGAATTTAATGGTAGTAAGACAACAAGATCATGTTACTGATTATGTCTCTTTTTCTTTTTTCTTATCATTACTAAACAACTTTCTTTAAAAAAATGACGATTTCTTTTGATTTGTTGATTACAGTAAGATTTAATTTGTATGATTGTGTATCCTTCCATAAATTGTATGTTTGTCTTTCAAAAAGTTATGAAAAATTAAAAAAAATCCTCAAAAAGTTGTTCACAAATAAGAAAAATGTACTCAAAAAGTGTTGTTCCTTTGGAAAGGAACAATACTGATGTTCCTTTCGAAAGAAGGAACAACAAAAATTCATAAGCAAAATAAGAATGGTTCAAGAAATAAAATTCTATATAAAAAAACAAGCAAAGTGAAAGAAAACAAACTTTATACAGGTTTCAAGAAAAAGTGATTTTTTTTAACAGAATTGGTGCTACCGAAGAATTTCCTTCTGCGATTGAAACTTGCATGGTGGGGTACTTATTATTCAACTACCACTGGAATACAAATTGCAATTTGAAGGGATCAACACCTAAAATACAAAAACATAAAAGAAATCAGAAAAGAAATGACATTTTATTAAGTTACAACAGCTATGATGTTATTTCCTAATTGAATATGAATCTATTAATGAAAAAAAATGATTTCTTTAAAAAATGTTTTGGCAGCAGTAACATGAATTTTGAAATGGGAACCAATTCTTTATTTCTTCTTGTTATAAATATGTTAGGTAATGAACTGGATAAAATGCCCTTGTTTTACTAAAATTTCTTTTAAGAATCACTCGTTCATAAATTGACCTTTTTTTGTTCTCGTAAGACCTGCAAAAAAATGAGTTTCTACCTGCAATAAAACATTAAATCATGAATAAAGAGAGGTGTTCAGACTCCCTTAATCCAAGAATTATGCAAAAAACTGACAAGTAGTTACTTTGTAGAACAAATACACGGACAAAGTAAAATTAATTTATTACCTGCAAGAGAGCAGTGGCCAATCATGCTAATCAGCAGTGTTTCAATCATAACTTCTTTGTTTTTCGTCCGATTCAAGTGATTCAAAATCCAAATGAGAGCTAATTCAAAGGTTTATCTCCAATAAAAACAGGCTTTAAAAATTCCATGTAATGGTATGTTAAAGCTTCTGAGAACAACCTACATGATAGAGTTATTTTCGATTTTCCAGCTTAGACCAACAGTTTATATTTCAAGCATAAATTATTCGTTTGATGGCGGATTGAAGCGATTTAAATTGGAGATTAAATTAGATTCATTTATTGATCTCCAATAGAAATATGTTTTGAAGACAAGAAGAATTGAAAGGTTAAATACGTTAAGGAACAGCCGAGAAAACAGAGTTTCAAGAGTGTTGATTTATGATAGGCAGTCAGTATTTTAGTCATAAATTCCTCATACTATATCGAAATTGAGTGATTAAAATTGCGTTGTAAACTAGATTCATAGAGGAATCTACCATAGAAATAGGTTTTAAAAATATAGTCATTTAGGCCTAAAAAAACTGACTGTCCCAACTCTGTTGTTGAGCTGCCTACTAAACACCATGTCAATGTTTTGGTTCTAAATTTTTCGTTTCAAATCCAAATAGAGTGATTCAAATTGAGTTAGAAATCAGATATAAAGAGCTACTTAGGATAGAAAGAGGTTTTAAAAATATTCAATTTGTCCCCCAAAACATGACTGTCTCAACTTTGTTTTCAGGAATTTCATCAAACTCGCAAGCCAAAAAAATGATATTCAAGCAATTTCTCCATATTGATGATAAAACTGAATATAAGTGTTTGTAGAATGGTTATTTGAAATATAATTCATCTACATAAATAAATTAAAATATTTATCATCAATGTTGATTTCAGAGCGTGTTGCAAGAAAGAAACAACTATTTTTACAAAAATAAATAAAAAAATGTGTTTGTTTTATTTCCTCTTTTATTTAATTCTCCACTATCCTACTCTGAATTGGAAAATGAATATGATTACGTATAAAATTATTTCCAGTGGAGCCATTTTCGAAATAAGGTTTCAATTATGTACATACCCAAATTTGAAAAATGTATGTTAATAATAAAAATTAGGGTATGAGAAGCCAACTTCCCTTGAAAAGATGGTGCCAAAATTGTTGAAGTATGGAGTGATGTTGCAAACAAATGATGGAGTGAAACCAAAATTCAATATATTCTTTACTTCCTTGATTTTCCATAGCCATCATATCATAAAGTTCTTGAGCTTTTAAAATGATTTGTTGGTGCAAACTAGAATAAACCTCATTTTCTTTCATAACTTCTACAATTTTTGGATTTGATTTATTTTGAGTCTCAGTGTAAGTTTTTTCCAATGGTACATGTGAGATAGAATGGGTGGGATGGGTGGCTGAATTTTGCAGTTCAACACTGTAAGCATTTTATACTGATTTATTATGGTGAGGGTGTGGAATGAGTTGAGCAGGAAATTGTATAGGGAATGGAGCCTTTTGATGATGTAGTTGATTAGGTTAACTGGATGATTTTGATAGGCAAACAAGGTGTTGTGGAAGAGCTGGAATATGTGTTTGTGCTATAAGATGAGAAAGAGTAGTCATGAAATCATAAGGTGAACCATGCCAAGCTTGTAGACAAGATTGGTGGTGGTTATATTGAGATTGGCATGGCTGCCCTAACATATGAGTATTCCATAACGAATTATGCAAGTAAGAGAATGGAGAGGAAGTGTTTTGAACCATACTTGTAGGCCATGATTTCCATGGTTTTGACCTTGTTTCAGGTTCCCCATATCTTTGATATGCTACTTCCAAATAAGATAAGGAAGAGTGAGTATCTATGGGATGCTCCTTTTGGTAATGAGGGCAAAACACTTTATCAAATTCTTGATTTCTCTGAACCTGAAAAACATTCAATTGTGAATTTAGAGAGATAATAAAATCAACTTTAAATTTTGAAAATAAAACATTGATTTCAGCTCTTATGTCTCTTGTTTTCTAATAAATTTAGAAAAGAAAGAAAAAACTTCTCTAGAACTTTTACCAACCTTAGAAATTTCTCTTGAATACCTTATGCACAATTCACAAACGTCATCATATGATAACTAAAAAACACCACATTTTCCTATCATATTTAAGAATTCTAAAAAAACATCTTTGATTCCTTTAAGAAGAATTGTTTTCAAGATCTCTTTTTCCAAATGCTTATGCTTTGATTTTTGAAGGTTGTATCGAAATCTCTCTATATAGTCCTCCAAGCTTTCATCTTCCCTTTGTGTCAGACTGAAAATATCTTCATCGAATTTGCAATAATCTTGATACTTCTTCAAGAATATGTTCTTCATGTTCTCCCATGTTTTGATGCAGTTCCCACCTAGGCTTATGAACCATCGGAGAGCTGCTCTTTTTAGAGTAAGAGGAAACACTTTCAAGCTTTGGCCGTTAGTACAATAATCATATTCTCTACAAAGTATTTCAAACTCAAATAAGAATGTATCTAGATCTTCATTTTTCAAACCATGAAAATTTGGTAGAGACAATGGGGGAATTATGTGCATTTGTGTCACTCCTCTTAGATCCTTGATAGGGAATTCAGAAGTTGCAATGTGAGCCATTTCTTACCATAATAAAAGATGTTCTTCATGTGTTTCTTTGAGGATCCTCCTTCAAATGTTCCTGTCAATTGGTTAGTGAAATGGGTGGTGCTTATATCACTACTTAAGTGGAATTACAAGATTTTTTCAAAATTTCTACCTTTAAAAATCAAAAAAATGCAAGCATTCATTTATACCTTAAGCTTTCACTCAATTTTGCTGTAAAGCGGGCCAGTGGACAAGTGTGTTTCTTGCTTGGTGCGCAGGCTCTTATCTTCCGTCTTTAATACTCAATTCTTCCCAAGCAAAAAAAATTAAATATGCATCACTATTTCTAAATGGCATACACTCTCCCCGGCAACGACACCAAAATGTTGAGGTATAAAAGGTGTCTTTTTAATGCCTATTTATCTCACATTAATTATCAATCTAGGAGCGACATTTTATTTCAAGAGTGTACTTAGTCTGAGGCAGCAATTTATCCAAGAGTAATGCCTTGTAATATGTAGTACAGTGTTTCAAATGCAAAAGTAAATGGATACTTGAAAAATAAATCTGACTACAACAGCATAAACTCAAATGCTCTAAAACCTTAATTAAACCAATCTGCAAAACATCGATCAGGAATACAGTAGCAATAACTCCTTCCCTTAGAAATCGATGCAAGATAACCAGTCTGGGAACTTGGAAGCAATAACCATTGTCATCTACAGTTAGTGATCTTAAAGCAATCAAAATGAAAGCAAACTCAATCTTTGTGCTGATAAAAATAATTGAAAGGAACAAAATCTAGAAAGGAACGGCAATATGGACAACAATTCTAATTCTAACGCAATTAGGAAACTAATTTCAATACTCTAATCTTGTTGACGGCTAAGACTATGAAACAGTTCATTGGAATGAATCATAAATCAATGGAACAACAACGCTCTATAAAATATGGCACGATGAATGAGATAGTAAATACGATCCTTGCTAAGATAGAATAGCAGTGAAATTCATTAACGTATACATCAAATCCGAATTCAATCCAACAATAATCAAATAACTCTGTAATCATAATGAATCTAAATGCAATTATCACACAACAGAAATAAAATAATAGAAATACAAACAACGGATCGCTCCACCAAGGTCGGGCCCTCAACCGCTGGTGAAAGCGCCGCTGGGCTACTATAAAGCTTGAGAAATGGAACAAGAACGCCTCTTTGTATTAATCAAATATGAATAGCTTTTACATCAGTTTTTCTTTGATCACAAGAGTCAAGGAATTACAGTGTTACAAAGGGAATTCAATAAACATCCATTGTTCTATTGTCTCTCAATACATAATACATGCTATCCTTTTATAATCAGAAGGAAGAAAAATTAAATAGCAAATATGATCTCCCATAACAATATTGGATTGTTCTCAACAAGTTGATCATTCAGAAAATACATTTTCAACAATCTTTCAACAAGAGCAAGGCGAATTTGGCTTTGCAACTGAGATTTGGAGGATGTCCGCAACAACAAATTGAAGAAAATTGTGCTCAAAGAACCCTATGTTTCTCTCAATACAGGCCGAATTTGGGCAAATCGTTCTTTAATCAAGTTAATTGGGCCCATTCTGGACAAAACCCATGTTTCGGATTTTCCATATTTGTCTTCATTTGCTCAGAATCTTAACCGCAAAACTGTCACTTCTTATTCTAACGAATTTCTGAGTTGGAATATTTGATAATGATTTGGAGATCAAATCTTCAATTGGAGGCTAAAATGGTGAGTGATATTACAAAATATATTAATAAACCAGCATTGATAAAATCATGTATAATAATCATCAATTTATTAAAAATAAAGGAGAGAATAATATTCATCCATAAGAGCATAAATTATTATAAAATGGATTTATATAATAAATTATAATAAATGATATGATAAAGAAGAGTAAAAATGAATGAAATAAGTGTTAAAAAGTGGTCATATTCACAACCCAACATACCCCTAAACTAAATATATTGCATGTCCTCATGCAACCCAGAACTGAATATATTTCATGTCCTTATGCAATCCAAAGACAAAACCCATGTGTTAACTAAGCAAAGAAAATTGTTCATCCCAACTATGAAATGGATGGAACAAATGAATTTTTCCTCAAATAACGAATATTCAATTTTAGCAATAGAAGCATAATAATTTTTATAGTTGACGTTCAACTATATGTATATGAAGTTGCAGAAAAATGTGACATAAGTAACAACAAACTTCATTAACCATTTTCTTAAAAATCAGATCGTTTGGATGCACGGATCATGAGATATAAAATAAATGGTTGTAGGTGATAGTGCATAATTTTCGAAATTTTATGAACTAATTTAGTGTGAAATTATCTGGGTTTGTGTATTTTAATGATACCTCTTTGTTATTCAGAAATCACGAAAATTCAGTTCATAGTTTTAAAGATATATGCAAATCAATTTTTGCACTAGATAAAAATGAAATTATATGCTTTAAACGAGAAAGAAAGTAGAAACCATCCATCATGTGTAACAATTCTCCCCCCCAAACTGAATAATTAGCATGTCCTCATGCAATGCTAGAAAACAAAGAGAGATGGTTGCTACAGTCTGTCGAAATCAATGCTTAGTATAAAACATGGAATACGGGAGGTGTTGAGAATAAATAAGAATATCATTGGATGATAAAGAACATCATTGACATGGTCATAAGAAAGAAAAGAAAGAAATCAACACTCCCCCAAACTGAAAGATGAGATGTGTCTAAAAAAATGGGAAGTGGTAAAGATATGGAATGAATGATGATAAATAATGCTTAATAGATTTTCTTGAAATTCTCCTAAATTCATAATAAATCAAAAAATTATACTATTTTACCTCAAGTGTTACCTTGGAAAAATGTAGAATGACATGCAGGGACTGGCCTTTGTTGAAGCTGATGTAGGCTGAGCGGATATTGAAAGTGATGCAAAAGGTGGAAGCCATGCAAGCACATCATGTCTAAAGAATTGTGCGCATTCACAAGTCTTTGCTGTTAATTGCAATAGTGTGGTCATGCTGTGAATAGAATTTTCCTCCATACTCGTTGTTCTCCTGTAAACAAATCAGAATTATGTATGCAATTTTCTTGAATCCACATTTTCAGTTTTGAATGGCAACAAATAAGATGCATGCAAAAAAAGTTCAAGCAGAAAAAAATTCTATAAAAATGCAGTATCAATATTGTGGCAAATCAGCAAAATAGAAAAGCAGCGTATTGCACAACAATTGTACAGCATGGAAAGACATACATACTTATGATACAATCAATGAAATTATAGCATTACTGAAATTCATGCATGTGATAAATCGTAAATAGATATAGAAGCATTTTGTAATGATTCAAGGATAAGGACAAGGGACAGCTTAAGATAAACATAAGTACAAAAGCGTTAATTACCCACTTAAACTAATGTGATCGATTTATGATGATTTTCATGTATAATAGGTTCAAAATCAAAGGTTAAGGATTCATACTTTCATCTGATATTTAAATAGAGATATAGGAAAAAGGGTTTAATATTACTATTGATGTGTATAAATGTGACTCCAATACCATCAGCAAAGCTCTGTTGCTCACAGGTGTCCATAACCTTAACAGAGTTGCTCTCTCACCCTTGGAACCATTGTCTTTTATTTATGCTGGGGAAGTGTTTGTTAATTGTCATAAAGGAGACCATTGTGCTGGCTTGGTGACCTGATAAATCACAATGTCATTCACTGGGAAGAAGTGAAAAGTGGGCAGGCTGGCTCGTGATGAGACCTCCTGTTCCAAGGATATTTTAATTTTTTCAATTGTCCATTGGACCATATCTCTGGTTTGGTGGCCATGATGGGAATGCCGCTTCACTTGCTTCCTTATAAACATGGTAGACCGGCTCTTGATGAGACCCCCTATCCTCCATCTATCAAATTATAAAATTATTAATGAAATATGTAAATATTTTTCTTTTCATATAACACTTTCCTATTTATTGATAAAAAATGGCTCAGCACTCCTTAAGAGTAGGGATGGTAGAAGAAGTCTGAATAGCTCAATAGAAAAGAATATGCCCTTGTTCCTACTCCATAAGTAAAAATCAAAGAAAGTTATAAAATATGGGAAGAACCAACATGATAAATATAATCGATCATATGAATTTAATGGTAGTAAGACAACAAGATCATGTTATTGATTATGTCCCTTTTTCCTTTTTCTTATCATTACTAAACAAATTTCTTAAAAAAAATGACGATTTCTTTTGATTTGCAGATTACAGTAAGTTTTAATTTGTATGATTGTGTATCTTTCCATAAATTGTATGTTTTTCTTTCAAAAAGTTATGAAAATTCAAAAAAAATCTTCAAAAAGTTGTTCACAAACAAAAAAAATACACTAAAAAAATATTGTTCCTTTGGAAATGAACAGTACTGTTGTTCCTTTCGAAAGAAAGACAACAAAAATTCACAAGAAAAATAAGAATGATTCGAGAAATAAAATTCTATACAAAAAACAAGCAAAGTGAAAGAAAACAAACTTTATGTACAGGTTTCAAGAAAAAGTAATTTTTTTTTTAACAGAATTGGTGCTACCGAAGAATTTCCTTATGCGATTGAAACTTGCATGGTAGGGTACTTATTGTTCAACTACCACTGAAATACTAATTGCAAGTGGAAGGGACCAACACCTAAAACACAAAAACATAAAATAAATCAGAAAAGAAATGACACTTTATTAAGTTATAACAGCTATGATGTTATTTCCTAAATGAATATCAATCTATTAATAGGAAAAAAATGATCTCTTTAAAAAATATTTTGGTAGCAGTAACATGAATCTTGAAATGGGAACTAATTCTTCATTTCTTCTTGTTATAAATTTGTTAGGTAATGAACAGGATGAAATGTCCTTGTTTTACTAAAATTTCTTTCAAGAATCACTCGTCCATAAATTGACATTCTTTGTTCTCGTAAGACCTGCAAAAAAATGAGTTTCTACCTGCAATAAAATATTAAATCAAGAAGAAAGAGAGGTTTACAGGCTCTCTTAATCCAAGAATTATGAAAAAACTAACAAGTAGTTACTTTGTAGAACAAATCCACAGATAAAGTAAAATTAATTTATTACCTGCAGGAGAGCAGTGGTCAATCATGCTAATAAACAGTGTTTCAATCATAAATACTTTTCTTTTCGTCCGATTCAAGTGATTTCAAAGCCAAATGAGAGTTAATTCAAAGGTTTATCTCCAATAGAAACAAGTTTTAAAAATTCCATGTAATGGTATGTTAAATCTTCTGTTGTGTAACCAGCTCCAAAAATAGAAGAAATGAGATATCAACGCCTTAGAAATAAGCCACTTCGAGGGGGCAACCTCCAATACATTACATGAATGAACAATTCTTGGATGATACAATTCACAAAACCTCTTTTCTATATATAGGAGTCCATGGGGCCATAATGTAATCCTAGTGGGCCACAATGTAATCCTAGCCGACCTAACAATAATAATTTAAGGGCACAATAATAACAAAATGGGGGTTACAAGGGTACAATAATAACAATAAGGGGTTTACACTAACAATAACAAGGGGCTATACTAGTGATATAGGGACCTAACATGCCCCTCTCCTTCAAAAAAGTGTTGTCCTCAACACTTGAGTAGCTCCGGGTGCTTCTGTATAAAATTCTCATCCTCCCATGTAGAATCTTCAGTGGGTAAGTTCTTCCACTTGATGAGATGCTCTGAAATTGATCGATTCCGTAGTTGTCGAGTTCTTGTTTCCATGACCGCTTCTGGTTCCAATATGATTTTTCCTTCCTCATCAAGTTCTGGCAATATTGTTTGAACTGGAAGATTTTCACCTATAACTTTCTTTAAGCATGAAACATGGAAAACTAGATGTACTCGCGAAGAAGCAGGAAGCTCCAATTTGTATGCCATAGTACCAATCTTTTGCAACACCTTGTAAGGACCATAGTACTTTGGCGATAATTTGTTATCCTTCTTTGCTTGCTTGAGGGACATTTGTTTGTATGGTTGTAGCCGTAAAAATACCCAATCTCCTACATCAAAACTTCTCTCGCTACGATGTTGATCTGCCTGTTGTTTCAGTCGATTTTGTGCCAAATTCAGGTTATCCTTTAAGAGTTGGAGAACTTCTTGCTGATGCTCGATGTGATCTTCCACTGCTTGAACCTTCGAATTTTTTCTTAAAGATGATGTGATGGATGGTGGATGATATCCATAAAGTGCCATAAATGGGGTCATTTTTGCTGCAGTATGGAAGGAAGTGTTATACCACCATTCAGCAAGAGGTAACCACTTGACCCATTGTGTTTGTTTATCGGATACAAAACAACGAAGATATCCTTCCAAACATTTATTTACTATCTCAGTTTGACCATCAGATTGAGGATGATAAGATGAGCTATGAGCTAATTGAGTACCCAAACAAGAAAATAACTCCGTCCAAAAATTTCCAGTCAAAATGGGATCTCTGTCGCTCACAATAACCCTTGGGCTTCCATGTAGCTTTTGAATTCTGTCCATAAATGTAGTAGCAACTGTACTTGCTTTAAATGGATGAGATAATGCACAAAGTGTGCATACTTGGTAAGTCTATCAACTACCACCATGATGACATTCTTTCCTTCGGACTTAGGTAAACCTGTGATAAAATCCATTGAAATCTCCTCCCAACGTTGACTTGGAATGGATGAAGGTTGTAGAAGTCCCGGGGTCTTAATTGTCTCCACTTTATTCTGCTGGCAAACCAAACATTCTGCCACAAACTTTTGAATATCAGATTTAAGGCCATCCCAAAAAAATTCTTTCTTCACCCTGTGGTAAGTTTTTAAAAATCCTGAGTGTCCTCCTAAAGGAGAAGTGTGCAATTCCGGAAGAATCTTTTGTTTTAGTTGGGAATTCTTACAAAGATATAAGCGATCTTTGTACCATAAGGAATCATTTTTCCAACTAAATGTATCGGATGTACTAGGATCTTGCTGCAACTTTTGAATGAGTGTCCATACATCTTTGTCCTTCTTCCATTCATCTCTTGCTTCGGTTATCCAATCTGGTTGGATAATAGAAATAGCACAAAGCAATGCTTCCACCTCTTCATTCTTTCTTGAGAGTGCATCTGCAACAAAATTTAGCTTCCCTTTTTTGTAGATTATTTCAAAGTCATAACCCAACATCTTTGTGACCCATTTTTGCTGCTCTTCTGAAGATAGTCTTTGTTCCAAAAAGTGTTTGAGACTATCATGATCAGTTTTTACCTTGAAGTGTCTTCCCATTAGGTAAGTTCACCATTTCTTTAGTGCATGCAGTATTGCTAACATTTCCTTCTCATAAATAGGTTTCTGTAAATACTTTCCTTTGATTGGACGACTTTCAAAAGCAATGGGTCTTCCTTCCTGCATTAAAGCTGCACCAATTCCATTTCCTGAGGCATCACATTCCACAATAAAGGTTTTTGTGAAGTCTGGTGTAGCTAAGACCGGTGCTAGGCACATTGCCTCTTTAAGACGTTCAAAGGCCTTAGTTGCTTCAGGAGTCCATGAAAATGCATCTTTCTTCAATAATATAGAAATGGCACAAAGCAATGCTTCCACCTCTTCATTCTTTCTTGAGAGTGCATCTGCAACAACATTAAGCTTTCCTTTTTTGTAGATTATTTCAAAGTCATAACCCAACATCTTTGTGACCCATTTTTGCTGCTCTTCCGAAGATAGTCTTTGTTCCAAAAAGTGTTTAAGACTATCATGATCAGTTTTTACCTTGAAGTGTCTTCCCATTAGGTAAGTTCGCCATTTCTTTAGTGCATGCGGTATTGCTAACATTTCCTTCTCATAAATAGGTTTCTGTAAATACTTTCCTTTGATTGGACGACTTTCAAAAGCAATGGGTCTTCCTTCCTGCATTAAAACTGCACCAATTCCATTTCCTGAGGCATCACATTCCACAATAAAGGTTTTTGTGAAGTCTGGCGTAACTAAGACCGGTGCTAGGCACATTTCCTCTTTAAGATGTTCAAAGGCCTTAGTTGCTTCAGGAGTCCATGAAAATGCATCTTTCTTCAATAATGTTGTTAGAGGTGCTGCTATTCTCCCATATTTCTTAACAAACTTGCGATAATACCCTGTTAACCCGAAAAATCCTCGCAACTGCTTTATGGTCGTGGGGACTTTCCATTCCTTAATGGCTTTAATTTTGTTAGGGTCTACTTTAACACCCTCGCGAGATATAATATGACCCAGATATTCCACCTCTTGTACTCCAAAGAAACATTTGGATGTTTTTGCATATAATTGTTTCTCCTGCAATAGTTTGAGCACCCTGTCAACATGTTGAACATGATCCTTCCAAGACCTGCTATAGATTAGTATATCATCAAAAAATGCTAGCACAAATTTTCTAAGGAAGGGTTTGAAAATGGAATTCATCAACCCTTGAAATGTAGAAGGTGCATTGGTAAAGCCAAAAGGCATGACCAAAAATTCATAATGACCCTCATGAGTTCGAAATCTTGTTTTTGGAATATCTTCAGTCTTCATTCTAATTTGATGATATCCTGAACGAAGATCCAACTTGGTAAAATAAATTGCTCCATGTAATTCATCCAATAATTCATCAATCACAGGAATGGGAATTTTATCTTTAATGGTGAGCTTATTGAGCTCCCTATAATCCGGACACATTCGCCATGATCCATCCTTCTTGTGTACCAATACTACAGGAGCAGAGAAAGAACTTTGACTGGGTTGAATTATACCCGCCTTTAACATTTCTGCAATCATACGTTCAATTTCGCTCTTTTGGAAGTAAGGATATCTATAAGGCCTGATGTTTGGAGGAACACTTCCCGGAATCAAATGAATAGCATGATCATGATCACGAATAGGTGGGAGTCCTTTGGGAGTTTCAAACACCTTGGAATGATTGTCCAAGACTTATTGGAGATCTGCAGAAATAGATGATTTTGATGTTGGAACTTCTAGTGAGCATAATTGTGCAATTACGCCTCGTTGTTATTTCTTTAGAAGCTTTGTCATGACATTAGAGCTTATTATCCTTCCCCGCTTCCCTTCAATACCCCGTAATTCGACTTCCTTTCCTTCTGAAAAAAATTTCAAGAAAAGTTCTTGAAAATTAAAAGCTACCGTCCCCAAAGATTGTAACCATTGTACTCCTAGTACAACATCGGCACCTCCCATAGGAATGGAAAGCATTGGAATATTCAATACATATTCCCCCATGGTTAGCTTGATATTATGGCATTTTCGAGAGCAATTTATAGTTCCTCCATTTGCAACCATCACTTGACATTCTGGTGCTGGGTATAGGAAACAATTTAATTCCTTGGCTACCTTACAATGAATAAAATTATGGGTGCTACCTGAATCAATCAACACTATTACCTTTTTCTTCTTGATTTTTCCTTCTATCTTGAGAGTTTGAGGAGTGGTAATTCCTGCCAGTGCATTACACGATATGGTGGGATTCATTTCTTCCTCTTCTAGGGCTGGTTCCTGGTGTATATCCTCTTCTTGTTCATTTTCTTCTTCCTCTTCACAATCTATGTAAAATAATTTCTTCTCAGCACACTTATGACCTTTAGTGTATTTTCTATCACAACTGTAGCAAATCCCTTTTGCTCTTTTTTCTTCCAATTGTTGTGGTGTCAACCTTGTAGGCTGTGGGAATCTAGGTGTAGCAACACT
>CM076579.1:307164432-307299067 GCA_034641835.2 Pinus albicaulis | reverse complement strand
TTTTCGGGGATTTAACACCCTAGAGGTTGGTTGGGATTCAACCTCCACAGAGCAGGGGCGTACTACTTAACAGAGACTCACACGATCATGCACAGTCATAAAAACGAAATCGAGTAGAACGAGAGGTTTACCGTTGGTCCTACGTTTGAAGTAGATCCACGTGGAGTTCAAACTCCCTGCAACCGTCCTTCCTCTTTCACCTGAAATACAAGAAGAAACCAGCACAAAGGACAAGTTGTACAGTATATTTCTACTCTATATGTTAGTGAGATTCATATAAAACATTAAATAAATCATCATGAATGCATGTATAACAAATATTCTTCATACATAAAGCATACACTAACACGCTTATTTCGGGAACAGCATGATACTTCTGTATTATGAAAATAGTACGTACAAAAGTAAGTGGAGAGATCATCTGATCCTTCCAAGGCCTTCGCAGACCGTCGTCCGGATCCGTCCAGCCCTTGCCTCGCTAAGACTCCTTCCAAATAGGTGCATACGAGATAACATATAAAGGGATGTATATCTCAAGGAAACAAGGGTTTCCTGAAATGAACTGGGAAAGTGCAGGAGGCACGGGGAATCAGACTTGGATAGGGAATACCAACAGAGTATAATATCAATAATTCTCTCTCCCTTAGGCCATACACATGAGGGCTTTTTATAGTCCCTCCAAGTAGTTTCAGCAGTTGGAAACAGTTGGCCACGGGCTGGGGTGGTTGAACTACCTGAGTAACCATCAACCCAGCGCGAAATTAGGGATTTTTATATATATTTTTAATCATTTTAATTGCATACGCGGAAAAGTCTAGCTGTACTCGCGTATACACGCGGAAAAAACACGGGCATAGTCGCGTATGAAGGATTTTCCACTGTTTTTAAGTGAATTTGTCCAAGTCTGTAGGAATGGGTGCCCATAAAGCCATGTAGCAATCATGAATCATGTCAAGGTGAGAAATGATGCTATAACGGATGCCCCCTAATATATGAGGTCAGAAGGGGTACATGATGGCCGAAATGTATTATGCACATAGAAAGAACTTCGCAAGGACAAGAGAGGACTTCACCAGATTTCAGCCTGCCAAAAACCAATGAAAGAAACCAGAGAGTCAACTCATGCTGAGGCGGGCATACCCATGCTCAGTCAAAAATACATCATATATAGAAAGTACTGAATAGATCCAATATGTATACAAGTATAGTTGAACTGAAAGTACACAATGAATCATCTGAGCATGGCCCGGAAATACAAGTCTGTATCAATGTCCAAGTATCACATATAGAAAGCTGATAAAAAATGGTGCAACTGGATGTCTGATCAAATAAGTAACTGAATCTCCAAGTACCGGATCATAAGAGGTGGATCAAACGGTACAATCACGCAACTCGGGAGCCAACATATAGGATCATCTTCTTTATCTTTGAGATGCTGCCAACATATAAGAGGTGGGCAAAACACTCTTGTGAAAGCGGAAGGCTGTCAGCAGTGAGGCAGGAAATGCGATCGGCTTGGTTTCACCGATCACAGCGGCACAATTCTACACACTGGGAATAAATGAGCTGAAGTCGACCATGTGAGAAATCGTTGGATTACCGGGCAATGATGTTTCCCGTTAACCAACGCGAGACAACCCACCGATAATGATAATGAGTGTCGAGGTGCCCCAGTACAATCTGACAAGTGTGAATGAATGAGTTGAAGTCGAACACTTGAAAGAATCTACCAATCAGGAGGCAATGATGAATCCCCACTGTCGATAGCGAAGAGTATGCCACTGATGACTGCAAACCCTAAGGTACTGACAAAAAGACTCTAGACCTTATTCCCAGAGCAATGAGTCGGAGTCGATGGGAAAATATCTGCTGGAAGGAAGGCATTAAGGCATCCCACATCAGTCCAGTGCGAGTGTAACCCGTAGGCCAACATTTGGAAGGAATCGGACGAAGTAGAGTGATGGAACCAAAATCGAAGTACGTTTCCGACATGCACAAGATGAAGCTAGCGCACGGAAGAAACCCTCTGAACCAACCAATAATGAAAGCTGACACAGAGGCGAGAAATCCACCGATAGGGTCAAATGGAAATCAAGGTACTGCACGAATCCCAAGTGTGATAATGTGTGTTGACGTCGAACACAGGGGAAACCACTCAGTCAAAGAACCATGATGATGATCAAATGCTGAGCACAAGGTCACCTATCGATGATGGAAATAGGGCCAGGGTGCGGCTCTAGGTTTGCTCTCAGAGCAGTGTGTCGTAGTCGATAAGAGACAAACCTGCCGGCAAGAAGTCAATGGGGACCTTCTCAAACCAGCACGAGCAGAAGATCAAAACATCTGATGTGATAGAACATGATACTGACAAGACCGGGAAGGCCGACTAAATAATGAGTCAAGAGACACCGCAGAATGGCCGACTCAGGCTAGACTTCCCTTGAACAAAAGCACGACTCTGTGATGACCATGGCAGTAAAAAGTGACACTGTATAAGTCTGTCTTGCGGGAGGCAAAACAAACTCTCCATATGATTGGAAGAGATAACCAACCGGGGGAGAACTGACAAGTGAAACATGGTAAAGGCTGAACCTAGGTCAAACTAGAACCATCCCAAATGAAGGAAAAATATATTAATTTAGGAATAATGGATAATCAAACCCACACCTCGGATGCGGAGACTTGGGTTGCAAGAAAATTAAATTTTGTTACCTATGAGAAAGTGCAAGAAGATTTTCTTCACGTTTTCTTTAAATAAACTAAGTTAAACAAACTTTGAACATAAGGAGAATGAGTTAGGTTGGTTGGGGACTACTCGAACCATCTTTTTCCTGTTGTAGTATTTGGTACCTCGAGTCACTCAATGACACAACACAATGAAATATAAACATGAAATTGCATACTAGCGCATTCCTACGTATTACGTTTCAAAGATAAAATATACATCATGGATCTACGATCCATCCAGGAAAAAAAGGGAGTGATACCAAAATGATTACAGATATCAATAAAAATTAACTTAAGCATCACTAGCTATCGTTTATTAGAAAACTACAATAAATACATAGTTTTAGCCTAAGTAACATAAAATATAACAACGAGTTTAACTTAAGAATTTCTAATGCTGTAAAACACTAAACTAAGACATGCGACATAATTCATGGTCTTGAGATATGCTTCCTTCTCTACACTGCGAGCCCTTAAATTTATGAGGCGATCCTCTTCGCAGAGATCCACATGTTTTGAGTTTTCTCGACCATGTGTGGCAACTCTAAGTTATCATTGAGAGAGTTTGCCTCGAGAGTGCAAGAATGGCCATCTGAAATGCAGAGTCCATCCTGCGCAATTCATCTTCCACATAGATTAAGACATTGTCTCATCAAATCACTTTAGGAAAGAATATATATGAGTTTCAAAAATCTATTTAGGATATAAAATCTATTAAATTAATAACTAAGCCTATGTATAACCTTTAATATGAAAAACATAAAGAGAGTGTAGGAATGAGTATAAGTGTAGGAATAAATGGGTTAGAGGTTAAAACGAGTTCGAATTGAAATTTCGGGGTAAGATAGGGGTTAAAAAATAAAGCAAATATACCAACCAACAATAGTAACCGCTTTCTTTGTCAATTCTATGGAAAAGTAAAATTACCTACTTTCTTGGCTCATAAGGTAATTAGAGTAAGTTGAATTTGAGTTTATAAATAATATTGAGAGATTCCATTACGAAGGAGTTTATCCTACAAGATGTGATCCGGGGCTCTTAGTTTCAATCTTTTGAAACTTTGCTAGTTGTTGGTGAATTCTTGTAAGATGACGGGGTTAAAGGTAATAATATTCAACATGGTTAAGGTAATAATATATATATATATATATATATATCATCCACAAAATATTGCAATTAGATCATCCAAGGCAAAGGTAGAAAGGTGAGGATCTATTTCCTTTATGAAAACAATGAATATTGAGTAAATGAATTTTTGATTTCAATAATATGAAGGATTAAAATATAGTGGATGTTGTACCAAAGAAACATTTATTGATATGGAGGCTCATATGGAACCATGAGAATCGAGAAAATAAATCCATAAATGCCATTGAATCATGTTGGAATTAACCACTTTGTCAATCAACATTTCCTCTCCATTCCATATGGATTTCTTCCCTCTTTAACTTACTAACGTAGTAGATGTTTGTTGGTAAGAAAAAACCATTGGAAAAAAAATGTAGTGTTTAGAGTATGATGAGGCGTAGCTTGTGGCCACCCTATACCTTCGGGTGTAGAAAAAGGTAGTGATTTGCTACAGTGAATCAAAGAGTGGAAGATGAAGCAATATGTTTGAGAAAAAAATGCAACGGTGTGAACTGTTATAAACCCTTGTCTATTTTGAGAAAACAAGCTACCATCTTGGCACATTTTTCTATATTGAAAGTTTGTTATATTGGTTGAAGGTACCCACCTTAAGAGTATGTGGGAAGCACAATTGGAATATTGCACTACGAGGTCAAGCGGAATTTATTCGGAGAACACTGTTATTATCGACCCCTAATTATTTGAAGGTGACCTTGGATAAATATGAGATTCTTGATATGCAATATGTTTGTGGCATACATATATATGATTATCATTCTTTGGATACTTGATGGGCATGAACATTCATGGTTTCGCACTTATTATTTGAGGGAGAATTTTCACATGAAAATATTGTTCTTTTGGAGGATCTAAGGAAGCTATATGGTTGGAATGGGGAGAAATCCCTTGGAACTTATAAAATTTTGGCCAAGGTCACAAAGTAGTCAGGAGATAACAAACCTCCCATAACACCCTGTCTTTCGGGTAAATCCTTTAATTAGCAAAAGTATCTTTGAGTTAATTTTTTTTATCTATTCATGTTTCCATAGAAAGTTCTAAACCAATTCCCTCAAATTTCAAATCCATCGTAGTCATACAAAGGCTTTTTTTTGGAGCATGGAAGGTGTAAACATTTAACACCATAGTACGAGAACACGAAGATAAAATAAGGAAATGACTTGCACATCAATAAATTAGATTTTATTGGGAATACAATGTAGATATTTGGATAAGAGAATATCATAATGTACTTTCTTTTCAATTCTATGGAAAAAAGGAAATTACTTGATTTGCATAGCTTAGAAAAATTAAGGAATATGAATCGAGTTTCTAAATACTATTGACGCAACTTCCATTGCGGGAAATTTACGCTAGGGCTGATCCGGGGATTGGTGTCAATATTGTAAACTTTCTTTAGTTGTTGCTAGATTAATTATGAAATGAGGCAGTTCAAGGTAATAATCTTGAACATGGTTAAGGTAATAATATCCAACCAAAGTAGGTCATCCAAAAATATCTAAATTAGATCATCAAGGGTAAAGGAATAGAAAGGGAAGGGCCTATTTTCTTTAAGAACAACAAAGGCAAGGCAAGTCAATTTCGATTTGAATAATATGAGAGCTTCGGATATGAGTATATTCTATACAAGGAAAATTGATTGATATGGAGGCTCCTATGGAAGCATGAGAAGCAAAAATCAATCCATAAATTCCATTCAATCATGTTGGTATAAACCACACTTACCAAGAATATGAATATGAACATTTGGAGTATGATGCGAGTGTAGCTTGTCACCACCCTATACCTTCACATGCGAAAGAATAGTGATTTCCTACAAAAAATTAATCAAGCTAGTAGACAAAATCAATCTATTTGAGAACATAAATGCACAAGTCTTGACTTTTTTAAACCCTTATCTATTTGTAGAACACAAGCTACCATCTTGGCACATGTTTTTATTTTTAATATTTTTTACATTTGTTGAAGTAATGTCCCACCTCAAGATTATGTGGAAAGCACAATTGGAATTAGTAACTCTAAGGTCAACATATCTATTTTGAGAATAATTCATTATTCTCAACCTCAGATTGTTGTAGGTGACCTTGGAGACTAAAAGATCTTTTTTATATACAGATGTTTTGTAAAATATGTATATACGAGTTATCATTCTTCTTAGGTACTTGATAGGCCATCGAATTTTGGGGGTTTGTACTTATTATTTGTGGAAAATTATTACATTGAAAATATTATGCCTTTCTAGGGGCAATCTAATGACCCTCATGGTTGGAATGGGAGAAATCCATTGAAATTTCTTAAATTTTTATTGGGAATTTAGCTTATCAATATTAAAAAAATTCTCAATATATTTATATAGTCCTCCTTCTTGACAATAGTTTCTACCATGGAGGAATAGTAGTAACCTTGAAATATCATTTCAATTGCATTATTGTTTAAAATGCATCCTCTTTTACTATGTTGATATGTTTAAAATATGACATGCAACACATTAGGATATATGATGAAGGCTTACAATTATAAACGATAAATAGTTCCGAAACTACATATTACAACGGACAAGGCGTGGAAATTTAAACTACATGACACTTATGAAATTGATAGGAATGAAAAAATAACACCAAAAAAAGAAAGGAAATCAATTGAACATCAATAAATTAGATTGTACTAGAATAAAGTGTAAACATTTTCATAACATAATATCATAATGTACTTTTCTTTCTCATTCTATTGAGAAAGAAGAAAATTAACTACTTTTCATGGCTAAGAAGATTATTAGAGTAAGTTCAATTAAAAATTTTTAAATACTATTGAGGCAAGCGCCATTGCAGGAGAAGTTTCTCTTGCAAGATCTGATCCACAATTGTTAGTTTCAATATTGTGAGGCTTCCCTACACTACAAGAAAAAGGACATTGGTGAGAGGCGAAAATGGTCACCATAAGCTCATTGGTGAGGGTGAAAGAGCCTTTGTCACCAAAAATTGAAGCGTCACCAAAGGTGGCATCGTCGAAAGTATAGGTGTTGTGGTGACATTCAAGATTTGTCACCAATAATGATTTATAGTGATGGATAATTGGCGGTGTCCCCATTTCATAAGAGCAATTGTAATGAGACGATAGCCTGCATCGCGAGAAATTGAATGTCACGAAGGTGGTAACAAAAGTATGTGTTGGGTGACATTCAAGGTTAAGTCGAATATTGATTATAATGAGGGATAGTGACGTTACCATTTTCATATAAACAACAATGATTTTTTGTGATGGACCTCTCATGGCCATCACTATTGGTGCATATATATGGTGACGTTCATTGACCATCACCTCGGCATTAGTGACATCAAAGATCAGTCACAAATAATGACTATAATGATAGCAGTTACCCTCACCATTCATATCAACAAAAAAGATTTATGGTGACGGGCCTTTAATGGTCGTCACTATTGATGCGTATATGGTGGCATTAGTTGTGGTGCCATTTCATATTTTGGCGAGGTCAAAGAAATGCCACCATAAATACGTGGTGATGGTCAAAAGAGAATTCGTCACCAAAAGCTGATCGTCATCATTCCCTATGAATACTAGGGCATAGTGGAATCAAACCACCAACCTGCGCTTGTAAAGTAGGTTCTCTTCCATTGAGCTAGCACCCTTTAAAGAATTAGAGTTTAAACCATGATGCTAAAAGGTGCAAAGATACACCAAAGGAATAGAAAATCTAGGAATATCAAAAGTTACTAGAAATAATATGTTCAATATACATCATAAAAAGACAATAAGAATAAATTTTGATATAATCTAAAAAAAGCATATCTGCGTAGGAGAATAAGCTGGGGAAAGAACAACTAAAAATTTGAATCACAACATAACACACTAGCACATTTAGCCCAATTTTCGATGGCAGGATCATAGTTATTAAGACGTAGGCTTCCCAAGAGTGACACTTTGAAGTGGGGCAAACGTGGTTAGCCATTACGTCGCAATTCGACACTTCAATAAAAAGTGTCGGAAGAGCGATACATTTTCCGACGTTTCCAGATGTCCATCGTTGTTCGACGTTATCCAAAATGTATTTATTCGATGTCATCAAAGGCGTCTCTATTCCGACATTAGCAAAACCATCAATTTACCGATGTTATCAAAATCGTTGCTATTCCGACATCGGTTAAACAAATCGGTCTTCGACGCTCCATAATTTTCGGTATTCTAATGTTACACTGTGATCCATAACTTCTCCAGTCTTCTAATGATTCATAATTGTTGGTCATCGGGTTTTTCATCGGGGTTTCAAAATAATATCGCTCTTCCGACGTATGTTTTCAGCGTACTTCCGACATTTGTCACTTCTGTCCACTATTACGATGTCCTCGAGTTGATAGAAAGCATTGGAAGACCAATGGAAAATAGCATATATGGAAAAAAACTCTTTGTAAGAGCAACTACGGCACTAAGAATCTTTGGTGAAGATAAAGCTGCGATGTAGTGTCATCATGTCGATACGTAAGCCTTGAATGTGGCATCAAAATGCACTGATTGATGTCATTAGGTGTCACATCCCCTTGTACACCACATGGCTTAAGAAGAGTGTGAAAGGGTATCTGGCTGGAGTCACTAGCTTAGTTGGAGAAGTAGCAACATGTTTTCTTGGCTGAAACAGACATAAAAATGAAATATATATGAAACCTATTATGAGGCTTTAGTTTATTACTAGCTTGGTTGCAGAATGGTAACTTGTTTGCTTTGTTGAAGTAGAAAAAAATTGAAAAATAAAATATTACTACAACATTGCAGTAGCTTTAACTCAAAAAGATTAAACATTAAAGAATACTTGTTGAGACAGTTTTTGGTATAGGTTCATGTTGGATCTCAAGATCTGATTCTGAAGGTTGTAATGAGAAAAACTCTACATAATTTCAAAATCAAGTATTTAGTAAAGAAATCTGATGCAATATACTTCATTGTAGCTGTTATAAGAAACACTGATCTAGCAAATACAAAACTTATAGCTGTCCTAGGGAGTGGAAATACTTCAAGATAAAATTTTATAATTTAGCACAATCATCCCAGAGTAATGTTAGGAAGGGTAACCATTTAGGGAAAACTTTTGATATGTAACATGTGGCTTAAGAAAAATAGTGGAACAAAGAAAAAAGCAATTTGCAACCACATTTTTAAATTTTATAGAAAAAACACTTAAAGTTCAGGAATTGTGAACGATCAACCAGAAGAAAGAAATGCAAAGCGGGAGGAATTTACACAGCCTACTCATTAAAATGAAAGTCAAAATTTACAAATTTCTTGGACATATTTTAGTTCAATTTCTTATCGTCATGTGTACGGAAAGAGGAACGTTGATGCCGATGGGCTTTCAAAAGCTGGTTTGCATTTCGATGCCGGTGTTTGGACCATTTAGGTGAAAGCTGGTTTTCATTTGGATGCAGCTAACCATTCAGGTGAAACATAAAAGCTGATTTGCATTCAGATGCAGGTGTTTGGACCATTCAGGTGAAATATGGTTTGCATTTGGATGAAGGTGACCATTCAGGTGAAACAAAAAAGATGGTTTGCATTTGGATGTAGGTGACCATTCAGGTGAAACATAAAAGCTAGTTTGCGTTTGAATAATTTCGAATGCAGGAGTTTGGACCATTCAGGTGAAGGTGGAGGGCCAATCCACTAAATATTTTCGTAATCCTTTCATATAATCTTTGGGAATTTTCAACAGTTACCAAAAATGCTTGAAATATCTAAAAAATTGTGTTAGGTGCTGAAATAGTATTTAGACTACCTGAATACTTGTTACATGACCTCTGATATGTTTTTAATTTCTTTTCAATATCTTATCCTTATATAAGACCTCCTTCGATGTATTTGTTGGAGAAGGATACTTATATGACCCATTTTTATCTACTCACCCTGTAAGGGGAATTTTTGGAAAATGGTTTCACATCTATTGAATATAATGTTTTTATGTATAATAAAACTATAATTTTCTTCTGAGAAAGAAAAGAAGGGTTGAAAATTAAAATAATTAGTTATAGTTTAAACAACCTTAAGAGAACTTTTTGAGACCAAACCTTACACTATATTGATCCAAAATTTTGTAAAAGCCTTTGAACTTCTTACTAAACTAATCGCCAAACAACCCCTTTTTATGGGAAACTCTCATTAGTTGGGATTATGTCATATCTTACCTGATATGTCAATCTGATCATTGAAGGGCACTTCTTTGTTCCTGCAGATATAATGCTAAGATTTAAATTCGAATTCATTATTTACCCAAAAATATTTAAAGAAAAAAAAACAATCATAATAATTGTATAAATGTTGTTTCCTACCTACCACAAAATAAAATATCTTGGTACTTTCAGAATTACATTTCTTCTGACATACATTGTAATTCACCTTCATTAAAACAGTTTTCCATCTAGCTTTCTGATACTTGTACTATGTTTTCACTTGAAGAACTATATGCACCTTCTATAAACCAAAACAATGTTATTCCTTAGGTAAAGACAAAAGGCTCAGAAACAGAACAAAAATTGCTCGAGTCTCATACCATTGGTTGCCAATCGTGGTGAAGTGTTATTATAAATCTGTATGTCTCCAGATCTACAAATAAATGAATTCCCACCATCCTAATATTCAAAACCACAAATGACTAATAAGTGATTGTTAAAAGAAATTCACGAAAAAATGTATGGTTTATCTTCTTGAATTTCACCACATATATGATAGACATAGAAATCAGTTGAATGGAATTTTTAACTATCAGTGTTGTACTTACAAAGATGACCAATATTTTTTTGTGACCCATAAGTTTACATGTGATCTATCCTCAAGAGCTTCAAACAGTTGCAGGATACAAAAACTTCCAAAGTTCTAAAAGAAGAAGTCATTGATTGAACAGGAGGAGGGCATACTTTGATGGTGTTGCTCAAGTTTTTCCTTCCATGGGGGGAGCTAGAGACATTTTATATAGCTCCGAGAAATGTTGCACGAAGCAGGGATTTTTTTGGAAGCGAAGCATCAGAAGCCTCATTTTCCAAAAATCTAGGAAGCGAAGTGTCTTGAAAGTGTTTTTATATATATATATATATATATATATATATATATATATATATATGCATTTGTATTTAAAAAAAAAAATCCAAAATACCAAATTATTTGTAGAAGATATGAAAACATGTGTGTTTGTACATAAATGAAGATAGATATGGCATCCATTGTACATCAAAGATTAATTATTCGAGCATAAAACACCGAGAATATAGATTTCTCTCCTCTTGTCTAGCCTTTGCCTCTAATTTGATCTCTAGGCATATTAGTCAACATTGCCCAATTTTGATCAAATGGCCTAATCGAAGCCTCATAATATGGTAGAGAAAGCTTAGCATGCCTAATCAATGATTTTGACTTCAATGAAGGGTACATTTTTGCTAAGGCCGTAAAAAAGGAGTTCAACAATCAACGCCACCAACACTGGGGTACAAATAGGGCTTGGTGCTCTTAATTAAATTCCAATCACGTACCCTCATACATGATATAATCTAATGAAATGTCACAATCCCATTTATCGTGAAATCCTAAAAACTATTAAGTCTGCTGAATTTTGAATGAGATATGAAATTCTATTTTCTCCACATGAAGCCTAATGAGGTTGGAAGCACTCTCAAAGATTCTGAGTCATTTCATGATAATGTTAAAAATTTAAGTAAAAATATGAAAAATAATTTAACATTACCATTAGGGAGCATCTAGGAAGTGTATAGGGAGCATAAAGGAAGCACCTTGGGAGTGTTCAGAAAGCATAATTCCTCACATAACAGTTAGAAAACCCAAGTCAAGTCCACCAAAAAAAATAAAAAACCAAGTCAGCGGAAGCATCCATATCTCTCTCGGTTGCAGTCATGATATGCGGTGTAATTGCGTGGGATCCGTGGAAAAACTGAAGATTGCAGCAATGGAACCATGCATGGAATTGTCATGGTCCCATCTTTCTAAGAACCATAAAATTTGGCAGAGCCAAAGTTTCAATTTTTGGAACTGTAGTTCTGCCTAGGATCGGTGGCAGATCCATCCGAGACATGAATCCACCTCCTGAGCCAAGGGAGGATGGATACTGCAACAAGCTCTGAGTCTATATACTGGAGTATAAAGCACGGCCGGACAGAAGTACAAACAATAGGGAAGAACTAATTTCTTTGAAACAAGTTTGATATTAGTTGTGGAAAAAAGATAAAAGAACTCAGAAATTGCAAGTAAAGTTCTAATTGATTGGATAACAAGTATTTCTGCTATGAGGAACTTTCATTTCAAGGTCATAGTTGATAATATCAACAATTTAAAAAACTCAATAAATGAAGTTTCTTTCTTTCATGTATTCAGAGAGAGGACTTGCACTACTAATGCCTCACCAAAATTGGGTGTGCAGATGGCTCTCGATATAGGGCATATCTGGGCACATCATGGACTGCTGAGAAAATATGATCCAGGACCTTTGATATCACTTTTCTCTGATATACCACAGAGTTATAGCTTACTACAAAATATAGATGTGATTACATATTTTTTTCCTTTCATGTAAATTTCTATAACAACAAATTGGCTGGGTAGAATTAATGTTCTAATTTTGGACTTCTTTTGGAAATTTGTAGTACTATGTCAAGGTATTTTTTTTGTTTCAACTTTTGAACATATTTAGAACATATGAACCTTCTATTGAAGAAAATGAATGCCTATTATAACAGGGTCATGTAAACAGATATGCAAAACATTTTAAGGACTCTTTTGACAAAGTAGTAGTGGGAAGAAATCATCAAGTGCCAATAGCCATGTACAAAACGTAAAATTTTTTTTTATTGTAATGAAATTTAAAAAAAAAATTGGTTTACACATGATGGCCTGTGTTTCTATTAGCATTGCAAATCCATGCCATATGCATTAACAATATTATCTAGTTATGTAACAGGAATATATATTTTCTGTCGGGCTCGTTTTTTTCCTTCAAACTTGCATGTGCGTAAAAATGTAAAAGGATCATATAAATCCACCTCAAATGTTGCAAATCCAGGCTTAGTACATTCATTGCATATGGTAGGATCAGGAAAATGCAACATTCGGCGTCTTTTTGAATGGGGTTATCTTCATCTCTCTTCACTGCAGGGGGCGAAGAGGTTGGTTCTTGATACCCTAAAAAGCAATAAGTTGCTATAAGTAAGGCCCAAAACCTTAGCTTAGTAATGGTCCAATATTTAAATATCATGAGATGAAAAATCTGAGGTGCTACTAAACTTTAATCAACAACACCTTGTTTGGCTATGGAAGTCAGAACAAGTTCAGACTCCTTACAATCTTTAGTAGGAGTTGATTCAAACAAATTCCGTGACTCTTCTTTACTTCCAGTCAAATCATCCCATAAGATATGTGAAATTGTTGAATAAGAAGCAACAAATAGAACATTTAGATCTACATAAATGAGGAGTTGCTGATAGATATTTGATATTGCAGATTTATCCTCAAAATCTTAATATTAAGGAAGCCTTTTATACACTCTTACGCTAAAGAAATTGCTAGTTAACTGAACTCTTGCTTTTTATCTCCCTAATGTATTTTAGGTGCTCAAGAAATAGAAAAAATAAGTGTTGCAGTAGTCTCAAACTCCCTATTCACATCAATATAGAAAAGGTGAAAATGAATTTATATCAACAATCAGTAGAGAAAGGATTTCTCCACAACCTTTCCTAGAGAACCGAATAAGTAAAAAGAAAAGTTTGGATTAGTTATATATTACACATGGTTCAGTAGCACAAGCTTTGCTAGTCAGAATTGACAACGTGAGTGATGGAAAGTGATGAAGATCTTAAAGACATGCGAACAAAAAACAAAAGCATAGACATTTCCACAGATGTACAATGCACAAAGCCCCAAAATGGTTGCTAAATATATTTGGTTAATAATACCTTACAGCAATGACATTAGAACCAAAAAATGTCAGACCTTTTCAAACTATTTTTTTATGAATATTCCAAGAGATTAAGATTGGTTCAATGTTTTATTGTTCAAATACTTCTTGTGGTCAAAATATAGAGTTGGTATTGTTGATTTCCGTGGTTAAAATCCACATCAACATAACAGAGGATAAAATGGTCTAATATCTTTAGAGTAGTGAAATATATTTGGTTAATACCTTACAGCAATGACATTAGAACCATAGAATCTCAGACATTTTCAAACTAACATCAGTGATCAAGCATTGCAGAGGTTGTTTATGAACATGCGAAGAGATTAAGATTGGTTGAATGCTTTATTGTCCACATACTTCTTGTGGTCAAAATATAGAGTTAGTCATGTTTATTTCCCTCGTTAAAATCCACATCAACATAATAGAGAAGAAAAAAGTCTCATATCTTTAGAGATGACATCATAAACTTGCCAAAAGTCCGAAAATGCAATGAAGTCTTTTTGGTTAATAGCATATTACAGGTGCTTAATTTCAGTGATGAGGACCTCCTGATTAGAATTCATATCATCACAAAAATGTTTTAAGATTAAACAATTCGATCAGCTTTTGGCACAATAGAGATTTTCTGCTAACTTTTGAAGAGGCAAAAGAAGGTGAAGTGTTTTGGGTGACAAATAATTTTGATAGGCTCTAAAACAAGTAATGTTGGTGTCGGTGGGTGGAATATTATAACTTAACAGCGGTGAAACAGTTTGAGATTTTGGAGAAAAAAGACTAATATATTTATAGTTGATATTATAGTAAGCATATCAAACTTTCTGAAAACCTACCAAAAGTCCGAAATGAAATGGTCTTTTGGTTTGATAGCATATCGCAGGTGCTTAAGTTCATTAGTGATGGCTTCTCGACTGGAATTCATATCGTCACAAAAATGTTCTGAGATTTAAAAAATAGATCAGGTTTTGAAACGGTAGAGATTTTCCGCTAACTTTTCAAGAGGCAAAAGAAGGTGTAGTGTTTTGGGAGACAAATATTTTTGATAGGCTCTAAAACAGGTAATGTTGGTGTCAGTGGGTGGAATCTTATATCATAAGAGAGGCCATAAGAGAGGTGAAACTCTTTGAAATTTCGGACATCAAATTGACAATCATGATGGTAGATCTGTTTATATGGTACAGTCAGTAATGAAACTCAGATGAACATTGTATTGGCAAAAATGCCCAGATTTTGGGTTTTACAACATCAGCAAGCATAAGTAGAGATTTGCGTAAAAATGTACGAAGAGGCTAGGAAATGGGTAAAGTTGCCCCTGCTTGAAGTTCAAATCAAGTTGGCAGAGGCAAGATAGGTATGAGAATCAGACTTCACACCAACACTTAGCGTGGCTCGGATTTTCCTACAAATCTACCAAAAGCTGAATGCAGATTCTCAAGAATACAAAATCAATAATGTTGATTGTCCACTTTGAAGTCAAATCAACATACCAATCAGCAAAGCAGAGGTTTTCCCTAAAAACTTACCGAGAGGCGAATCGACATCAAGCTGAAATTCATCCCCCTGCCATTGCGAGGACTCATTGAAGGACATCAAGTTGAAATTCATCCCCCTGCCATTGAAGGACTCATTGAAGGACATCAAGCTGAAATTCATCCCCCTGCCATTGAAGGACTCATTGAAGGACATCTTATGATAGTTTCCTTAACTGCAGCAGAGGTTTTTATGTTTGTGCATAACTTGAATATTTGGACAAGTATTTGCATGAGAAGAAAGGAAAAATAAGAACATTTCTTTAAAAAATCTTAGCCAGCTTTGGTGCCAAATGAAGGATATAGCTATTCAGCTCCGCAAAATCTGGCAGATGTAATAAATTTAATTTATTATCTTAAATAAATTGGCTAATCTAGAAAAAAAGACACAGAACTAACAGAAAATAAAAATTCTTCAAGTCTGACGAGGCACGAAACTAATCGTTTCTCTTTGTTGTATCTTGTTTATTTGACTCGATTTTTTGCAATGCAACCAGATTGGATCTTTTCACGGCATAGACACCTAAATGCACCTTTTTATAAGCCCATACTGCTAAAAATCACCTCGATTCATTCCAGCTAACTGCTTAATCTGATCATTTACTCGACTATCTAGCTCATTCTTGTCAATCTACAAAAAGGAACGCTGGATCCCGCTAAGCCTCTTCCAAAAACGCAAAACAAACCAGCATTCAACCGATTACTATCGGATTCTACTAAATTAAATGAAAAATACACGAATCAATTTCTCTTCTGCACTGCCGGGATCATAAGTCTTCATGTACAAATTTCATATAAAAATTGACCGTCCTTTACACTTATCCATTCATTTCAGTACATTTAAACACAGATTTAGTTATTTTTCTCGAAATGCTCTGAGGAATGCAAATATTGGCAAAGATTACATCAAAAGTCACCAAAATCAACCAACCTTTTCCCCAAAAATTTTCGCGCTCTTTGCCTACCACTCTCCACTCGTGGACGATTTTCACAGCTCCTTTTCCCCTTTTTTAACATTAAGAAGCCAGCGTTTTCCATAAATAAGCCAGCAATTTTGGCTCCATTTTATAGCCAAGGACCAACATTTTTCTTCCAGAGAGTAATAGATTTACCTTTTGGGGTCTGTTCTGCTGAAAATCCCTCCAAAGTAAAATCGCTTGGGATTTGAACTGTTCTATCTACTATTCTGTTTAAACTCTATCATTCACTTCACCGTGGTTAAAGATCTATACCGAATCTACAAATTTTGGTTGAGGTTAGCGTGACCTGAGTTAATGAATTTAGCGGAATGGAACCTCAAATCCGTCTTGAACTCCTCCTGGGAAATTTCCCTGACGAGATGCTGAAAGGGCAGCTTTCTTATAAGAAGTTCCGTTCTCTTCTAATACTTTCAGATCTCACACAGGGCAGCAGTGCCCTGACTGAATCTGTGAGGCTTCTTCACTCCACCTATCGCTGACGCAGATTTTTGGGCAGCCTTTGTTGCGAGCTGCTTCCTCGCGCTTTCCAGCCAGTGGATTTACTGGCAGTATGCTTCGTTTGGGCCATGTTCCCATCTTCTCTTGCTCTGCGACTATCTTCTTTCCCCTTGCTCATGCTCCTGAACGGTGAATTCTTTTGCAGGAGGAAATAAAACATTATCAGAAAATTAAAAATAGAATCATTTTCTTCAACTGCACTTTAACCTTCCTGTTGGCTATTTTTTCCTCGTCATGCAATTGTTGTTTTCTTTAAACCTTCGGCATGCCATACATGCACAAGATCCATCAAAATGTAACAAAAACATAAATTTTTGATTCCTGTAACTAATGCCAGAGCAAGGGTGAAGGGCACAATTTTTTGGAGGCGGGAATCCAAATTAATTAAAAATAAAAAATGAAAATAAAAATTAAATGTCAATAATAATTTTTTTTTAAAAATTATATATAGTATTAAATTAAAATTTCAATATAAATAAATAAGATAGTAAGATGCATATAAATTATTTAATAGGTAAAATTTAAAAACATAATTAAATACTATTAGAAATTATTCTTGGAATTAAAGTAGGTTAAGTAAGTCATTTATCTATGACCATTTCTATTAGAGGTATTCTTAACTTACTAATTTATCATGATTTCCCATTATACTTTCTAATAAAATGTGTTGTGGAAACCCCTAATACTTAAATTAAAAGACTCAAAAATAAATTTATGTGGTTTTTTCTTGGTTTAATATAGACATAAAAAGGTATGATAAAATGCCCTCTCTTAAGGTTTGATAGTTATTTTTATTTTGGTCTAAGCTTCCACCTATCATAATGAGGCTAATTGCCTAGATTTAGCATTATGGTATTTTTCTCGCTCAACCCATTAGGGTTTTGATGATACTCTTAACTGATTACTCTCGTTTCCCCCTTTTTGTTGAAATCTAATGTTGTCCCCATTCGCACTTTACATGTTTCCCCCACACATCATGTGTTGCCTCATATGTTGACCTTAAGACTACATTAGGGATTTGAAGGTGTTGCTTTGGTGATGTGCCAAGACACTCCCATGACTTCAAAACTTATCTTTCCCTAGTATGTATCGCAACCAACAGAAGCACTACATGTGGACAAGCAAGATTTCATTATTGGCTCCCCTTATCTTTACTATACTAGGGTTTGGGAGAAACCATAATTTCACAAGAAAGTGACCCCCTTTTTGTTTTTAACCTATGCCTCTAAGAGGATAGTCTCATCAGCATTGCACGACATTGCATTACACCATGGTGTTTCCATGTGTTAAGGCATGCCAATATGTGCAATGGTGTGACAATGTGTGTTAGGGACAATCAACGAAAGAAACAGAGAAACAAGTCGAACTACAAAGAGATGAACACATAAGAGAGTTAATAAGTCATCAATTTACCTTTTTCATGGGGGCATTCTAGGCACACCAACACTAGGTGTGAATAGGTGCCAGGTGCCAAGTGTTAGAGAATTCTACATGCCAAATATTCCTCTATTTATTCTCATCTACTTTCCAATAATTGATCTCAAATATCTTTAATATTAAACCATACCAAAGCATGCCAAGTCATCTCATGAATGCATGTTAGACATGCTAAGACTTTCCAAGTGCTAACATGTGCCAAGTGCCAAAGTGTGTCAAGGAGTGTTATGCATGTTATGAAGTGGAAGGGTATGTCGAAAAGTGCTAAGTAGAGAGTGTCGATGCATGTTGAGGAGTGTTAAAGAGTACTAGGACAACACAAAGGAGAACTAGGTAAAAATACATGAAAGTGAATGAATATGAGGGTGTGTCAGGGAGTGGGAATGAGTGATAGTTGTATTTCCAAGGAGGGAGTGAGAAGGTATTCTAAGCATTCACACACCTTATTGACCACTCAATTCTTGCCATTCTCACACCATAACAAAAATCCATAAAAATGTCATTCTTAAAATCTATTGTGTAGTTTCCTAATGTCATTCAAGTAGAATCTCTTAATTACGTATGTCAGTAATGGTGAGATCATTCTTTTATTCTCTTAAAGGAACTCTTTCTAGACATGCACCCCATCAAGCATAAATTGTCGAGTCAAAAACAATGAAAATGAATGAATAAGAGGGTGTGTTGGGGGTGTCAGCGAGTGTTAGGGGTAGGAAGGGGGGAGTGACAAGGCATACTAGGGAATGCAGGGGATGCTAACAAATGCCACATAATTCCAAGGTATTTAAGACATGTCAGTTGTTATGGCATGTCAAGATGTAAACTATGTTTCTTATTTGTTTTACGACCATGGTTGTATGTGATGAGCCTTGTCTTAGTAACTTGTTAAGTGGGATCAATTGAGATTGGACATGAGTATTCTAATATGAGTTACATGTAGTTCTTAGGTGAAGAAGGCATATGTTTAATTTCCATGAAACATGAGAATTTGGGTTTGGTCTTAGAATATTTGATGCAAACACACTCAAGTGCTACAACACATCAAGGAATCAATTAGTGCACATGAAAATGGAAATGTGATGCAAACACACTCAAGTGCCACAACACATCAACTTTTCATAATGCAATATACACATTTCAGGGAATCAATTAGTGCACATGAAAAATTTTAACTTTTTCAAACTTTTCTTTGCTAAATTACAAACTGTAATAGAATAGGCTAGAGCTCTCGTACCGGGGATGATGGCCCTTTAAAATCACATTAATACAAGGAATACAACTAGGGATTGGTGTTAGTCCTTTGATAACCAATATACCTTGAACAAGACAACACTTGGCCTAATTTTTTATTGTGGACACACATAGCCCTTTCAATCCACATGTCTTTAACACATCTGGCAAATCCTCTTTCCTCCCATTATGCAACTCCTCAAACTGCCTTTTTCAATGAACTAAACTCCTTTATGTTACTGAACTTGGATCAAAAAAAATTTCCCTCTAAGTACCTCTATTTTCCCTTAAGGTCTACAACACTTAAATTTTTTGATTAGTTGTTCACTACTCTATTGTGAAAAACTCTTCAGTCTTCCCACTTTTGCCATATTGCTACTCCAAGATGAAAAGTCTAGTGATATGGAGGTTTCCCTTCTTCTCAATAACGCAATACTTTACCATAGAGTGAGCTAGGACTATTTGGCTAGCCCACTTGACTGCTACTTTAGTCCTTCAAATTCTGCACATCCTTAGGCCCAATACACCTACCCTTCTACCGGTGTTGTTTTCCTTCACAAGTACATGACTTAGAGATCTTCTTTGATAGTCACCTAACAACCCTCCAATTGTACTTGGATTTCCATCAATTTTCCCAACCACAGTCATTTTTTTTACATATCTAGTGCCCATAACACTACCCTCATCTAGGGCTCTTTAAATATGCCACCTAATAGTGATTTGAGTCCTCTCAAAATCACTATTCTTGTGTACCAATTTTTTTTTGTCCAATCTATGGACAAATCTGAACTACTCATCTTATCATCCTTTTGACAATTTGTAGATGACTGAACTAGGGTCACAAATCATCTATTAACAGTAAATTGACTAACTATTTATAGGCTACTTCAGATCTCTGTCCATTGACTTTTTCAAACCTTTCTTCATTAAATTACAAACTGTAATAGAATAGGCCAGAGTTATCATACCAGGGATGATGGCCCTTAACAATCACACTGATACAAGGAATACAACTAGGGCTTGGTGTTAGTCCTTTGACAACCAATATACCTTGAACAAGACAACACTTGACCCAATCCTTGATTGTGGACACACATAGCCCTTTCAATCCACATGTCTTGAACACATCTAGCAGATCCTCTTTCCTCCCATTATGCAACTCCTCAATCTGCCTCTATCAATGAACTAAACTCCTTATGTTACTAAAATTGGCTAGAAATTTTTTTCCCTTTAAGTACCTCTTTTTTCCCTTAAGGTCTAAAACACTTAAAGTTTTCGATTAGTTGTTCACAACTTTGTTGTGAACAACTCTTTGGTCTGCCCACTTTTTCCATATTGCTACTCCAAGATGACAAGTCTAGGAATATGGAGGTTTCCCTTCTTCTCAATGACGCAATATTCTACAATATAGTGAACTAGGGCTAGTTGGCTAGCCCACTTGACTGCTACTTTAGTCCTTCAAATTCTGCACGTCCTTAGGCCCAATACACCTACCCTTCTACCATTGTTGTTTTCCTTCACAAGTACATGACTTAGAGCTCTTCTTTGATAGTCACCTAACAACCCTCCAATTGTAGTTGGATTGCCATAAATTCTCCCAACCACAGTAAATTTTTTTACCGATACAGTGCTCACAGCACTACCCCCATCTAGGGCTCTTCAAATATGGCACTTAATAATGATTTGAGTTCTTTCAAAATCACTATTCTTGTGTACCAATTTTTTGTTGTCAAATCTATGAGAAAATCCAAACTACTCATCTTATCATCCTTCTAACAATTTGTAGATGACTGAACTAGGGTCACAAATCATCCATTAATAGTCCATTGACAAGTCTATCATGTTCAATTTTGCAAGGGTGGTGGTGATGACCTGCACTATGTCAGGACAAGATATAAATAAGTGTGAAGAAATATCATCATATGACTTGCATAAAGGATATATGCTGGGGTGATTCGTAAAATATCATGGATATTTATCATGAAAAAAATGTGTTTTTGTTCCAATCCCACTACATATTGTTGATTGGAAAGCATGGGAAACCTTTACAATAATCTTCCATCATGTTGTGTAACTAGGTTTTGAATTTTTCTTCCAAGCTTAGATAGGACCAGAAGCCCATCATGTTCAATTTTGCAAGGGTGGTGGTGATGACCTGCACTGTGTTGGGACAACTAGAGATAAATAAGTGTGAAGAAATATCATCATATGACTTGCATAAAGGATGTGTGTTGGGGTGATTTATAAACTATCATGGATATCCCATTGGACAGTTTATAATAACAGAACATATAAAAATATATTTAAAAATGAATGGATACGAATTTGTGGCAGGAAGTGTCAGTGAGTCTTGGGTGTGCTAAGGAGAGAGTGACGTCAAGGTATGCTAGGCAGTGTTAAGGCATGCTAGAGGCCAAAGAAACATGCCAAGATGTGCCAGGTGCTAGGGTGTGCCAATCCATGCCTGGGAAGAGTATTTGGGAGTGCCAAGGAAAAACAAGGGAGCACTAGTGTCAAATGCATGGAAATGAATGAATAAGAGTGTGTGACAGGGAGTATCAACGAGTTTTAGGTGTGCTAAGGAGGGAGTTTAAAGGTATGCAAGTTAGTGCCAAGGAATGCTAGAGTGCCAGGGTGACATGCTGCTGGAAGAGGGTCTCCTACAAGCTGCGAAACTGGTCCATTTTGGATACTTTTGACTATATTTAGTCTAGTGCAGGGGTTTTGGGGTGCGTCAAAGCCCCGAAGGTATTGTAATGGGTAAAAGGGTAAACCAGGGGTCCGAAAACCATGGTTTGTGGACCATAGAAAATTCTAGGCTAGATTATTATAAATAGAGGAACATTTTGTATTGTAAGGGAGGAGAAATGAAGAGCTATTGATGAAAATTGTGGTTTAAGTTATCTGTTTGGGCTTTTGGGGAAAGGACTCCTGCTGGCTATGTGTGCAGAGATCCAAATCCAGTTGCGTGTGGACCCTACTGCTATATGCGCAGGTTGGGAAGGGAATTGTAAGAAGGAATTGCGGAATTGATGAATAAGAAAGGTTCATTAAGAACTGAATCTGTGAGTACTCTTGGTGTGAATCATTGATAATTATTGCATTGTGTGTTTCTGCATTTACGCTGCGAAGATATGTGTAAGCGTATTTTCTGTATCTAGATTTGTTATATTTTGTTCATGCAATGATGTGCTACTATCATAAAAGCATATCATTATAGACCTCGCGCACGTGGATGCGAATAGTGACCTGCTTGGCCCTATGCAGAACAAGCTGATTTGAGTATCTCAGGGCCAAACGAAACTCTGCTTGCCCTACCTATCATTTCTCAGGGTGCGGAAACCTGGTTCCAGCACCCACCCATACTACTTCGGGTGAGACTTTGACCTATGCAAGTAGGTCATTGCCGAAAGGGCCAGTAGTATAGGGGTTTTCTGGAAAACCTTGCACACTGAACCTAGGTCAGAACCCCTCAAGCCAACAAATGGTTCTATTGCCAGGACCGGGAAAATATTGAGAAAGGGATCGGGTACTAACAAACGGATATTGGACACCTATCAAAGGGAATACATGGCAACACACTTGAAATTACTGAACTTTAAAGGCGTGCCCAATGAAGATGTGAATCAGTTATGGTGTGTGGCAGATTCGGTATGGACTGCGCAGGGTGTGGTGAGTGATACTATGAAGAAAGCACAGCTATCCCAGCCTTCGAAGAAAGAGCTTTGGACTGGTATATGGGGTACATATCTCAAAATGGGGCCGCGTCTATTCAAAATATTAAAGACGCCCTGAAACAGGAGTTTTGGAAACCTAAATCCTACTCTCAGGTAGTAGTGGATGTAAAAGATTTCAAGCACAGAGCAACTCAGTGCATATGGGAAGCGGATCAAAGCATAAAAAAAGCTATCAGAGAAGGATAATTTAAGTATTATGATAGACAACTTATGGAATGGTTCATCGCCATGCTACTCCCTCACCTACGCATACCTATGGGTCACCAAACTTTTGACTCACAAGATAAAGCTTTGGAAGCTTCTATGAAACTAGAAGCTACGCCTAGGAAATATGCTGCATTGAAGGTACGATAGATCCAGGTGCAGCTCGGGGCCATGCACCTAGAGATTTAGGACCTACAACAGGAAAGTGGAAAGGAAGCTGGCGTAGAACTATGGCAAGCGTCAGGACAGATGAAGGATCTATGCCCGAGGCATCAGGGAGCAGGAGGGCCTAGCCCAGAACAATGGAGCTCAAGTGGACCTACGTTCTAGTAAGGGATGGCTGCGTAGATGGGCTACATAATACCAATCGTTGCCCCTGTCTGGGCACCAACGATTTAGAACCAAACCGACACTGGTGCCCGTTTTGTCGGTCAGTTGGCCATGAGGAGCAGGTCTGTCGAATCCATAATATAGTAATAGAATGGAAAAAGCTATTGGAAGTACAGTTAGAACCTGCCTCATTGAAAACTCCCATAGGCAGGGATGATTCCCCCTCCGAAAGCAAGTATGGGAGCCAAAGCAGAAGTGCAGGTCGGGGTCGGGGCCAATTGATCTGCTATAACTGTGGGGGCACGGGGCATTTTGCGAGGGATTTCCCGAACCCCGCATGACAGTCCTGTAGTTATTGTAGACAGTTGGACCATATGCTATAATATTGTCCAGCACTGAAAGAAAATATACATGAAAAGCAGCTCCCATCTACGCGACCTGCTTTTCCTTGCACAGAACAAGGTGATCCGGGTATCTCAGGGCCAAACGCAGCTCTGCTTGCCCTACCTATCCTTTCTTATGGTGTGGAAACTTGGTTCCTACACCCACCCATACTACTTCGGGTGAGACTTTGACCTGCGCATGTAGGTCATTGCCGAAAGAGCCAATAGTATAGGGGTTTGTTGGAAAACCTTACACACCAAACCTGGGTCAGGACCCCTCAAGCCAACACATGCCATGATTTTCCAAATGCTAGGGTGTGTAAATGTGTGCTAGGGAGTGCCATGGAAACACAAGGGATAACTAGTTCAAAATTCATGGTAATGAACGAATAAGAGTGTATAATAGGGAGTGTCAGTAAGTTTTAGGTGTGATAAGGAGGGAGTAGCAAGGTTACATGTTAGGAAATTCCAAGGTATGCTATAGTGCCAGGGCATGTCAGGGAGTGTTAGTGTGCAAACCATTCTTCATTATATTACAAAGTACAATACAATAGGCTAGAGCTCTTGTACCATGGATGGTGACCCTTTAAAATTACACTGATACACGAAATACAACTAGGGATTGGTGTTAATCCTTTGACAACTATTCTATAATGAACAAGACAACACTTGACGTACTTGTTGATGGTGGCCACACACAACCCTTTCAGTCCACAAGTTTAATGAGAGCACCACAGGTTTAATGTTTGGAGAAAAAGGGGCCACCCCCTTGTCCAACACTTTTGATGGGTCCCATGGATCATTATGGCACTCATGGACTCCAGTATGCCTCCGAGAAGGCCCTAAGCATCAGTTGACCTCTTATGAGGCTTATTATACAATGTCTGATAGTTTGGTGGGATTGTCACCAAAATTTAGGGCTACTTGCATATTATTTTATATTTAGGGGCTAATGTAGGCCCATAAGATAATTCGATCAACTCTTAATCAAGGTAAATGGGAGTTATTTGGATTCATTTGCATCATCACTTGACTTGGGATCTCTCTATCTTTAGAGAATTTCACATTTTTCCTTGGAGGATTATTTTGGATGACGAATTCATTTTTATGTATGGATTTGGGCTATTTTTATCTAGGAGATTTGTTTTTGCAAATGTGAAGCTGGTTGGATATACTCTCTAACATTGTGAGTGAAAATTTAACACTATTCTACTTGGTGTTGCATACTATTGAATTTCACTATAACTAGGGCTAATTGTTGCATGATGGAAATGTGGAATTATGTGTCTATTTAGTTTATTTAATGTATGGGCCATTTTTGGATGAATGAAATGTCTTAGATATCATTTTATCTCAATAAAATTTCACCACTTGTGTGAAGTATAGATTCTTGAAGGTCACTTTTTGTTTTCCTCTAACATTGGACGAAGTTGACTTTCTGGGCCTCCTTGATCAAGAAACTAAATTATTGTTCATTATCACCCTTGACTCCATATCCCCAAGTGAATTATGCACTAGTAACTCAAAAAAGGGAATGATTTCCCCCCCTTTTTTCATAAATTTCCATTTTTCCCTAGGTCTAGCCCCATTAGGTCACCTAGGGCATAAATTTCCCAAGAATATAGCCAGAGGAAAACTTTGATCTTCTAGAGGAAATTTCATTGGTAGGTACCCTCACTCTCCTCATTATTTGGGCCAATTTTAATGATGGAATCTTCGGATACCTCAAGCCCTAGCTCTAAGATCAAGTTTTGCATAGGTGTTCCCAAGGCTAGAACCTAGTAGGACCAATTTGACCCATCGAAGTAAAAAATCTTGCCTGATCCTTTTCCCCTCACATTGTCTAAGATAGGAACATCATTGGTTGCTAAATTCCATCCCTGAACCTGGGTTGGGTCCACTTGGCCCCGTGTGGTCCCATTTGGTGTCAAAGTCCTTTCATCAAGGACCATTTTGGAATCCAAGTTCCCAAAGGATTTTAGGGATTGAGAAATTCCTTCATACGTATTATTCTTCTCCCTCAACCCTTCAATCCCCCTCCTCTCTCCCTAGAAGATCAAGTCCCTTTCTTAAAAGGAAATCATGTCCCATGCTTTATTCTATCTTAGGGAAAGGGCTTCTAGGGTCACTTCCCACCTATTCACTGACCTATAATATACAAGTGACTTCCTAAACTATCGGGACTCCTCCCATAGGTGAAATTTCATGAAGAGCAAGGAGCTTTAGCTGTGGTGACAATGGGATAAGCCTCCATTGTTTCCCTTGTCCTAGTTGTTGCCCTCTTAGGAACCACTTTTAGGCCCACTAATATTTTGAGTGGTAACAAATTGTTCGCAACTCCATTATGAACAACTCTTTGGTATGCCCACTTTTTCCGTACTACGGATCCAATATGAGAAGTCTAGGGCTATGGAGGTTTCCCTTCTTCTCACTGAATTAATCCTCTACAATATAGTGAACTAGGGCTAGTTGGTTGGCCCACTTGACTACTACTTTAGTCCTTCAAAGTCTGCACATCCTTAGTTTCTATACACCTGCCCTTCTACCAATCTTGTTGTCCTTCACAAGTACAAGAGTTAGGGCTCTTCTTTGATAGTCACCTAATAACCCTCCAACTATATTTGGACTACCATCAATCTACCCAACCACAGTCAATTATTTTTAATGATCTAGGGCTCACAATATTTCCTTCATCTAGGGCTCTTCAAATATTCCACCTAACAATGGTTTGAGTCCTCTCAAAATCATTGTTCTTGTGTATCGACAATTTGATCTTTGTTGTCCAATATATGAATAAATCTGAACTAATCCTCTTGTCATCCTTCTAACAATCTGTAGATGACTGAACTAGGGTCACAAATCAATTACTAATAGCCCACTGACTAATTTTTTATAGGTTGCTTCAGATATCTATCTAAAACTCCATGGATAATCCACCAAATCAACTCCTCTACATGTCAATCCATTCTTCACATGGCACATTTCTTCTACATGCTCAATCTTCTCCTCAGGTTCCACCATCCTTTGGATCTACTATCTCCACACATATTGAATCTACAAACCATCTTCCAGATCTGCGGTCTATATTTCAAAAATAATCCTCACTTCAAGCGTCACAACTACTCTTCTTTTACACAAATTTTTCACAGTCTTAAAGGCATACCTTATGAACTAAACATGCTAGGAAACTATCCTAACTAGGGAACTCTACTTATGTACTTCTAATTGTTGTAGAAAAAACCCTATCCACCCATAGAAAAAACCATGACTCTTGCCTTCATAAGAGACTCGACCTAGCTCATATGGATCTATAGATTTTGGGCATTTCTTTGACTGAATCTTCACATGAACTTCAGATCTCAATGTTGACCCTCAAACTAGGATTAGCTCAGTCAATAGTATGCCCATGTCTACTTCTGTTCTGGCTCTAAATAATAGTGAAAGCCCTCCTCCATTTTATTTTGTCTTTATAACCACCGCAAGACGAGATCGTATCACCCCTCTCTTCTATTTCATGTAGAAAATCTAACCAACAGGCTTCAATCTGATCTTGTAATGTAATAAAACAAGATATTGAATCCTTCCTACAATTTCTGAAAACAAAACATGATCGCACAATCACATATAAGTAAGAGAAATAAATTATCAATCGCACAACAAAATATGTATCTGGGGAAAGAAACTTCTTAAAACCCCTCTATCTCTATTGTGTATTAAGGCAAGGAATTACGAAACAATACAATGCTTAATCTATCATGACATTCTCCAACATTCTGCCAATCATCTCCTACTAATCTAGGCATAATTGGTCTAGTACTTAGCCAATTCTCAACCTTCCTTTAGCCTACCTTGCTCACATAATTCCTAGGGAATTAGCTCCCTATTAATTAGGAAAATCAACCTTCCTTGATTTTGCAATCCATCTTGGCATCCCAATGACTTTATAATTTCACATGGACAATTTTGTATAAACACAACTGATAGTGATGTTCCCTTTAACCTCTGTCTCAACTGGGTCTTCCTCAGAACTGACATGCATGCAACTATTAATAGTGAATTATCAGTTATTTGATTGATCAATCATTGTGAATTAAATCTAATTTAATTAAATGGACCTCTCAGTAGCTCATCACTCAGTTAGAACTAGTTAAACCGATTTTAACTCAATTAATTGAGTTAACTATTTCACACCTACACCCCACTAATGCATCAACTGAAACTGGACCCAAAAAATATTAGAATCCATCTACATGCCTCATCTTACACCCTCATGATCCATAAATATGCAAGAACACAATAAAATACAAAAATAAACATAAACACAGAGATGCAGTAGGAATAACACTCCATTTCGTTAATATCAAATACTAAAAAATGCTTATAGACATAATGGAAAAAAAAAATAGCTCGGGTGATGGTAGCTTATCTCTGAGAAGAGATGTGGCAGCTACATGCCTTTGAACTGTGTTACAATAAGGCTCAAGGGAATTTTTATTATTGAAAAATAAGAGAAAACCCTAACTGGACGAGATGTAACACCAAGAGTTTATGGGCCCTGTTGAAGGTAGTTGGGCAACCAATTTCCTGTGGTCGTAACTTGGTCATATGATCATTGTTTGACGCATATGATATCTCCTCATAAAGATATCTCTGAGGATTACAACTATTAGTGTGATTTCTATGAAATCAGTAAAACTTTCATAACCAAAAAATGTTGTTTGGGGCCTCAAAACTGCGGAGGAAGTTCAGGACACAAAAAACTAACAAAAATAGTAAATTGTGCTATAATTAAGGAAACTAAAAAACTGAAAGAGACAATGGTGAGGGCCCAAGTGGAATAAGTGGGTGGCCACCAATATCCACCTGGATCACCTCAACTTGAATTTCTTGAGCTAACTTAGTCATCATGACTTAGTTAACTAACCCAAGTTGTTATGATATGAAATTACAATTTATTGTCCAATTTATTTAAGAGAAAAATAAATTAGATGCCTCACATTCCTCACTCCTAGTACATAAAAATTCCTCACCAGTGTGCCTGCATTTTATTTTTCCTTTATGGTTGCCAATTTCACTATTTATTGTTGCAAATTTCAACACTCCCTCTCAACAAGAAAGGAATTCAATTTATCCCATCCGGTACCTTTGGATTTTTGCATGCAACACTTATCTAGTGTTGTTTTCACCTACAAATTCTAAAACTGAATAGCCTCCGAATAACTAAATCAATATAATGCATTTGTCATTAGAGTCTTTTGACTGCTGCTAGCTACTGCACCTGTCTACTAGACTCTACGCATTGTTGCTAGCATCTGTATCCATGCCCTTTGCACTATTTCCAACTCTGATCTGTGCTCCAGTATCTGACATCTGTCACTCTGATTTATGTATTCCTGACATCTGAATGCATCAATCTAACTGATCCTTCTTGATGTTTTTGTACTGTGGACTCCTCGTAGCTAGGTTCAATCCATGAGACACACCATCTCAATGGACCCTGCCCAAATTTCTTACCTTGGGAATATTTCTACACATCACCCCACCTTTCACCTGGAGGTATGGTTGCATGTGCTCCCTCTGCCCATCTGGATCGAAATTTCCCCCTCATGGAGGTCTCTACTTCAGTGGACAATTCCACTCGGTCTCCTCTCTACTTCTCCAATTGTGGCTGTTCCACAACATTCTGAAGTTGCTTCTAAGGCTGCATATTGAGAGGTAATTTGTACTCCCTCTCAACAGCCAAGTCTCTAACCTCTTCTTTGCTCCTCAAAGCTTTGCATACATATGGTACCTCAAGTGCATATAGGTTCTTGACTCGAACACATTGTAATTGTCTTGCCATTACAAAAGTTTCTAAAAAATAGTTGTTTTTAAATTGACAATATATCCCTAATCCGAGCTCCGAATTGATTTTCCATTTCGGTAGTTTTTCGCAAGGAATCTAAATTATATGCTTCTTCTTTTTTTGAAATTTTTACACCAAAATGTTCAAATATTCTCTGCAAACTCGCCACCCAAAAATTTCATGCTTTGATACCATGTAGAAAATCTAACCACCGAGATTCAATCTAATCATGTAATGTACTAAAACAAGATATTGAATCCTTCCTATGTAGAAATTTCCTGTTTTCCACCCCGGTTTTCAGTTTCACCTTATTTCTCCAAATAGTTAAATGCCCTTTCTGATATCCTTACATTCAAAAAGGCGGTTAAAGAGTTAAAGATAATAGTATAAGACTCTGAATGAGGAATCTCCTCAATACTCAGATGACCACGTGGAATTTCTTCACCATCAGGTCCAAGATATATATAGGTTGAGGTTGAGAAAAAGACAAAGGAAGAGAAGAGAAAGGGCCTGAAGTAATGGTTGTAGTTAACTGAGGGTCCTCAGATTGTATATCTCAGGTTGTAATGTATCTGAGCCAAGAAGCTTAGGCTCAATGAACTCAGATAATAAAGTTGTAGGTGCTTATGTTTCAATTGTGTGAAACTCATCAGCCAATAAAGAAGTTCTCTGATGTTCAATATTCACAAGAAAATATGATACCCCAGGAATAATTTCAGATGGAATTCCAGAAGGAGTAGCTCTTGAAATACTATATTTGGTAGTCTACATATTTTTGTTCTTAATACATCCAGGAGTTACCTCAGGTGGAAGAGGAGTAAAGCTTTGCATCATATGCAAATGATAGGGTTGAGAGGGTTGTTATTCCACGTTGGTTCAATAAATTTAATAAATAAACACACAAAAAAATGGGTAACTAGGAAAATTGATTTACCAAGCAACTTTGAACTGCAATATACCACCTTGGAGAACCAAGGATTCACGTATGAGTAGGAAATCTCCCAAAATGTTTTATTTTGTGTATCACCGTGTATAAGGTGATTGACTCAGCTACATAAGGTGAGGATAGAAACCTAATTTGGACTTCCAAAATATACCCAAAGGTACGTGGAAACACATTCTGTGTTAGTGTTGTCTAATGTGTAATCATACAATGATAGTGTTCCCATATACTTTTCATGTGTGGAGTGCCATCGAATATACCCAAAAGTACATGGAGAATGGTCCTACACACTTATGTATGTGGAATGGGATATCACCATCGAAATGCACTATTGGAAAAAAATTAAAATTCCTATGTTTATAGACGTGGGAACACATCTATAGCCTATACATATATATATTTGTGTTAATTTTTCAAATTCTTGTTAAGGTTTATTTGATAAATTTTAAATTTTATCTTGGTTTAAGTTTTATTTTCAGGGCCAGCTGTGAATTTAGCTGAATATCCTAAAGAGAAATCTAGCATGAGAAAATGAAATATTTTCTTGTTAGTGAAAATATATCTACGAAGGGAGAAAACAAAGAATAATGCAACAGAAAAAATGTAGCAAAAAATATTGACCAATTCAATTTCCCAAATGCAACTGTTCCATTTTCCAATTTCACACATAAAACCCTAAATTCAATGCAAAAAGATGATTTTTTTATTTTCAATCCTCTTAATTTCCAAATTAAGTGAAAACTAAGAGGCTACTAAATCAATGGTGAAAGAAATCACATAAAATGATGATTGTAATATGAATTTATTTAATCAATCAATGGTCAAGTTATAACTTTTCCAATGACCTAAATGACAAGAAGAAAGAAAAATTCAAACAAATTCTTATCAAAGGATATCAAAACCAAAAGTAAACAAAGTGAAGGTTTTTCAGAGATAAAGACACACTCAAAGACAGAAGGAAAACTAGTTGAACCAAAGTAATTTAGAGTGCAAAGGAAAAAGAAGACATTTTTGGCATCTTACAGGGATCAACATAGGTTCAGAACATGCACCAATAGTCTGCAACGCAGGTGTGGAGAAGGAGGAAGTGAACTGGAGCACTCTGTCTCTAGATCAGGGGGTGCATTGAGGCATATTGAGCCAAAATATGACACAATAAATCAAATCAAGCTCAGATAAGGGTCTCCCTAGGGTTAATCAAGGCTTGAGTGAGGAAATCAAGGTCAATTCAAGAGGTGAAAAAGGTGTTCAATTCATGGAAACCACTACGGGAAGAAATTTATCCCTAGTGGAGTCGCCAATTTTTTATGCAAAATTTATGATTATGGAAAAAAATAATTTCCCTAGACCTACTGGATTGATCTAGAATAACATAATACAAAGAATATAATTTTTTTACTTATAGAACATTGAGAACGGGAAAGAAACCTACCTGGAATCCATTGCAAGCTTCTCTTTCCTTCTTTCTTGTGAGCTCCAATTGTAGCTCAAGATGTTGTAATTAAAACCCACACATAAAAACAAAACAAGGAAAGGATCTACAACATCTACGTATAATAATTAAATTACTCTATTCAATGAATTAGTGAGGAATTGAAATACATGAAGGTAAACATAATACAACACATATAGGAAAAAAATATACTCTTTGTATTAACAAAAATAAGAGAAAGTTTACAACCAATAATAGTAGTTTATATTGTAAGGATATCCCCAATTTGACTTGTCCTTCCTTGTCACAAAGCACACCTCAATGTCACCCTAATGCATGAATATGATGTATCCTTCTGGTTCAAGGTAGAAACATAAGGGCATAATCAATCTCCAAAATCCAACTCTGATGTTATGGATGGTAGTAGATTTATAGGATATGTAGGGTAGTTTAGGATTTACCATAATGGGCTTTAGATCCACATATGAAGGGAGGATTAGCTCAAGGGATAATACGTGAAGTCTCCAAGGTATGATTAGATAAAATTTGAACTTCTTATCCATGGTAAATGGTTAAAATAACCCCTGGAAGATTCTGGAAGAGGAATTTTAAAAAATATTTTTAATTTTCCTGGATTTATAAAATCAATGCACCTACTGAAGGGATCAACCAATTATGATCAATGCAGGTGTCTAAGGGTGCAACAAGCGATGAACATGGCTGTCTAAAGGCACAAAGTGCGATGGGGTTAAAAACATTGATTTTGAGTAGTTAATCCCAGAAACTCAAACTTTTGGGAAATGTCATGCTTATGGATTTTTGTAGGGATGATGACAACTGTTCTTGGATGTTTATTGATCCAATTTGGAGGAAAATTGACCAGATGTGACAAAATGGCATACAATAGGTATTAATGACTTAACTATAGTCCAAGGAAAACTACAAGTTTCACAAAAATAACCACTTAAATTTATCATATAGAGGAATATAACAAAATGAATAAAGGATTAAACTATGGCAATATAAGAGGATTTTACAATATGAAACTGAAGTCTAAATCTCGTAATCTATCTACATTCTATGTAAGAAGAAGGTGAATATTCCCACATATAGGCCATTCATAATATTGAATAGCCTAGATGCTAACAACATAGTCAACACATGGAACAATGGAGAAAAATCTAGAGGTGGGACATACGATCATGAAAACTAAAAATATCTTTCAGGGCTTAATGGTTTTCCTTAGATTTTTTGCTATAATATCCATGAAGGGGAGATTATATTAAATAATCATTTCCATATGTGTTTGCATTATAAAAATGATCACTATATATAATGAGGGTGTTGAAAAGTCAACAAGAAATGTGTGTCTAATTTAATTTTCCCTTAATTAAATTTGACAATAAATTGCAATCTTATCTCATAATCACTTGTAATAGTTAACCGAGTGTGATAGACTCATTTAGCTCATGAATTTCGAGTTGAGGGTGATTGGTGAGGAATGTAGGGTGACTGTATTTGTTTTAGAGTCCAAATTGCAATTAGTGTATTAGTTTAATGCATGAGAAATCAGTTAACTCAATTAAGTGAGTTAAAGTTAGTATAAATAGTTGTATCTGATTGTTATACTAGTGAGAGGTCAAGTGAATTAAATCAAATTTAATTCACATGTAGTGATTTTTCAAGTGAATGATGATTTACTATTAATAGTTGCATGCATGTCAGTTCTGATGAAGACCCAGTTTAGACAAAGGTTAAATGGATGTTATCTATCAATTGTATTATTAGTAAATTGTCAGCGCATAATTAGAAAACCATAGGATTTCCCATGATGTATTGTGCAGTTTTTGAAAGGTTTAATTTCCTAATTAATAGGGATCAATTTTTCTTAGAATTGCACAAGAAAGGTAGAATAAGCAGAGGTAGGAAATTGGCTAAGTGTTGGTCGATTTTTTCTAGGTCAGTGTGAGAAAGTTGGTAGAGTGCAGCAAAATCTTGTGAGAAGAGTGCATTGTAAATGTTTCTTTATTCCCTGGCTTTATACAATACATATAGAGGGGTTTTGAGTAGATTTCTTTCCCCAAAAAAATTCACGTGATGTGGATTTAATTATTTCTCTTACTTGGTGTGATTGTGTTTAATTTCCACAAATTAATTGTAGAAGCATTCAGTATCTTGCTCTAGAATATTGCATGATCGGATTGAATCCATTGGTATACATATTTTTTGTATAATTTGTACATGGTATCATAGCATCGTAAATCACAATAGTGGAGAAGAAATTGAGTTTGTGTTGAACAACATTTGAATTTGAAAAAACATTCTTTGGTGTAACAAGCGGATCAATATTGTTTTCAATGGATTAAGATTAGAATATGCACTCGAGGGTAGTTCTAATTATATTGCATGGAAAGATAGAATGGAGGCAGTTCTAGAGGAGAACAGGTTGAAATAATTTATCGACACTGGTAATCCAAGGCCCGCAGCAGCAGATGTCGCTCTTCTTGATGCTTGGAAAAATAAGGTTGCAAAGGTGAGGATTATCTTATTAGAGGGGGCTCAATATCACATTATCTTGAGTCTCCATGACAAGGTGACTCCATATGCAATGTGGAAGGTCTTGAAAAATCTATTTCAAAACAACAGTGACCAAATAAAACTGGCACTGAAGGAAAAGCTCAGGAAAAACAAAATGGAGAAAGGCGACATTATTCTGAAATAATTGACCAAGTTCATCCAATGTCAAGATGAGCTTGGAAGTGTTGGGATTACTGTAGCAGATGATGACTTGGTGAGCCTGGAACTTCTAGGCCTTCCCAAGAGTTTCCATTGTTATCAGGACTCTATCAATGGGAGGGAGAAGCTACCATATTGGGAGCGACTTTGGTCAGATTTGGTACAAGAAAAATTCAGGCAGAATACCAGGGATGGATCCTCATCTAAGACAAATGATAGGAAAATTTCACCTTGGCTGGTAAGGAAAAGAAGGGGAAGGGAAATAAATCCTATTCCAAATCTAAGACCGTCAAAGAAGGAAAGAAGTGTGGCATGTCCAGAGTGAAATTTTTTCATTGTCATGAGCATGGAAATTATGCCACTAATTTTCCACAAAAGAAGAAGAACAACAAGAAGGCTTCGGGATCTACTGCGGGTGATGCTTTGGCTTCACAGTTTGAGTTGGACTTCTCACTCATCGCATGCATGGTGTCTAGTGAAATGGGATAAGTGTGGTACTTGGATAGTGGTGCACCTTTCCACGTGACGGGAGACAAAGAACTCTTTAGTAGCTTGGAGGAGAAGGATCTTCAGATGCACATTGAGATGAGTGATGATGGAAGGTATAGCGCTACTGGGATTGGAATAGTTACTTTTCAAAGATATTTAGGTAAAAATTTCTTATTAAAAGGTGCCATGAATGTACCAGAATTGAAAAAGAATTTATTTTTAGTTGCTATGTTGGAGAATAGAGGATATGATGTGGTTTTCAGTGAAGGGAAAGCATTACTTCATCACAAAGCCATAGGATAGCTTAAAAATATTGGGGTTCATGTGAAGAACCTCTACAAACTTAATGTAGATGGTTGCACGACATTGATGATTAAAGAAAATAGAGTGGTGAGCTAGGATGAGGGTGAGTTATTGCACAGGATATTGGGCCATCTACACCATTGTGCTTTGAAGGTAATGCAATAGATTTCTATGGGGCTTCCAAAGGGTACTCTTGCATGGATAGACACATGCAAGGGATGTACCATGGGGAAGTATACACAGGCCACTTTTCATGAGAAGGAGAACTGAGCACCAAAAATCATTGAGAGAGTTCACTCATATTTGTGTGGACCATTCTCTACAGCTTCTATAGCAAAGGAAAGGTATTATGTGATTTTTGTTGATGATTTTTCTAGAAAGTGTCGGATCTACTTCATGCAGAAGAAAGATCATACGTTCTCAAAATTTTGTGAGTTCAAAGAACTGGTTGAGAAAGATATAGGGAACCAGGTGAAGGCTCTGAGGAGAAAAAATGGTGGTGAGTACATCTCCAATGAATTCAAGAAATTTTGTGCCAAAGAAGGAATTCAGAGAGAGTTGATTGTGCCTCATAAACCACAACAGAATGGGGTTGCAGAAAGAAAGAACATAGAAATTTTTGGCGTGACATGAGCTATGCTACAGGATTAGGCCTACCATTGCATTTGTGGGAAGAGGCATGCAACATGGTGGTATTTGTGTAGAACCGTAGTCCTCATCGGATACTTGGCATGAGTACATCAGAAGAGTTTTTTTCTTGTAAGAAACCTGATGTTTCATATTTTAAAATTTTTTGGCTCATCTGTATATTGCCATGTGACCAAAGATTCTAGAAAGAATCTAGAACCAACATCATAGATTGGGATACTTGTGGGGTACACTGATACTCCCCACAACTATCACGTGATGTAAAATTTGATGAGGAGAAAGCCATGCAATTTCCCCTTGAGAGGGAGCTAATTTATTTGCATGCAGATGAGGAACTTTTGGTTCCAAAGGATGAACCTCAATATGTAGAGAAACCACATGAGGAGGATCATGGAGTGGTAGAAACCACTCATGCCGATCCATCCACTAGACATGATAGGAGGTGCAACAGAGGCTAATAGATTGAGACTTGATGCGGAAGAACATGTAGGAGCACCTACATCACAATGCAGATAGAGACAGTCACCAGACATGTATACTAGATACATGACTCTTATGAGAAACTATATTGTGACATAACCATCCTCTTTTGAAGAAGAAGTGTAGCAACCAACTTGGGTTGACACCATGGTTGAGGAGTATGACTCCATCGTCAGGATTAGTGCATGGAATGTTATCCTAAGACTAGTCGAGAAGTCAATGGTTGCATCTACATGGATCTATAAGGTGAAGCAGGTAGAAATTGGGAGTGTGGAGAAGTACAAGGCTAGATTTCTAGCGCGAGGATTCTCACAACTTGAGGGGATTGACTATGAGGATACTTTTGCACCAGTTGAATTTAACTCATCAATTAAATCTATCCTTGCACTCTCAGTGCAGATGGGTTGGCAGATACATCAGATGGATATGAAAATTGCATTTCTCAATGGATTTATTGAGGAAGAAAAGTACATTGAGCACCCAGAAGGTTTTGAGACCTTTGACAGGGAGTCGCATGTGTGCAGACTCAAGAGATCATTGTATGGGCTGAAGCAGGTACCTTGTGCTTGGTACACCAGGATTGAAAACTATTTCACTGGGTTGGGCTTCATAAAGCGTGAAGCGGATGTGAACCTGTACCAGCTTTTTATTGTAAGAATCTGATTATCGTAATTTATGTTGATGTTCTTATTCCGACAGGTGATGAGAAGCTCATAACTTCTTGCAAAGAGGATCTTGCAAGAGATTTTGAGATGAAGGACATGGGACTTCTTCACTATTTCCTTTGTTTTGAGATATGGAAGCGGGATGGGGAGCTATTTGTTTCTCAAGGAAATTATTCCAAAGATATTATGAGGAAGTTCCACACAGAGAACTGTAAAACCATGGAGACTCCTCTTGTAGGAAATTGGAGGAAGGAGGATGCTACTTCAGGTGAGGTAGTGGATGCTACTGTTTACAAGCAGTTTGTGGGTTCACTCATGTACTTGGTGAACACACGAGTAGACATATGATACACAATTAACAAGCTTATTCAAGCTATGGTTAAGCCAACCAAGCTCTTTTGTAAGACGGAGAAGCATGTCTTGAGATATCGCAGGGGCACTAAAGAGTATGGATTATGGTACAGATGGACACAGGGAGTGAAGCTTCAAGGCTTCACCGATGTAGATTGGGTAGGCACATCATACAGGAAGAGAACATCTGGAGGGATCTTCAACATAGGATCAACAACATTTTCTTGGTACATCAGGAAGTAGAGATCAGTTGCACTCAGTTCATCCGAGGCAAAGTACATGGTAGCCAGTTAGGTGGCATGTGAGGCCATCTGGATGGGGAAGATACTTGTTGGTTTGTTTGGTCATAAAATGGATCCGATGGTGATACATTTTGATAACTGGTGTTGCATAAAACTCTTTGTTAATCTAGTATTCCATGACATGTCCAAGCATATTGACATCTGGTACCACCATCTCAGAGATTGTGTTCAAAGATGCATTTTGTTACCTCAGTACATTCCCACGGAGGATCGGGATGCAGATATTCGGAAAAAGGCGCTTGCCAAGAGAAAATTTGAATACCATAGAGGCAGGATTAGGGTAACTGATAATCCCTTTCTTGTTGAGAGGGAGTGTTGAAAATTCAACAAGAAATGTGTATCTAATTTAATTTTCCCTTAATGAAATTGGACAATAAATTGTAATCTTATCTCATAATAACTTGTAATAGTTAACTAAGTGTGATAGACTCAGTTAGATCATGAAATTTGAGTTGAGGGTGGTTGGTGAGGCATGTAGAATGATTTTATTTGTTTTAGAGTCCAAGTTGCAGTTAGTGTATTAGTTTAATGCATGAGAAAGAAGTTAACTCAGTTAAGTGTGTTAATTTCATTCTAACTAGTTGTAATTGATTTTTGTACTAGTGAGAGGTCAAGTGAATTAAATCATATTTAATTCACATGCAGTGATCTGTCACATGACTGATGATTTACTATTAATAGTTGCATGCATGTCAGTTCTGATGAAGACCCAGTTGAGACAGAGGTTAAAGGAATGTTATATATCAGTTGTACTATTAGTAAATTGTCGGCGCACAATTAGACAACCATAGGATTTACCATGATGTATTACGCAGTTTTGGAAGGTTGAATTTCCTAATTAATAGGGATAAATTGTTCTTAGAATTGCACAAACAATGCAGGCTGAGAAAAGGCAAGAAATTGACTAAGTGTTGGTTGATTTTGTTTGGATCAATGTGAGACAGTTGGTAGAGTGCAGCAGACTCTTATGAGAAGACTGCATTGTAATTTTTTCATGATTCCTTGGTTTCATACAATACAGATAGAGGGGTTTTGAGTAGATTTCTTTCCCTAGAAAATTTCATGTGTTGTGGATTTAATTCTTTCTCTTAATTAGTGTGATTGTGCATATCTGCAAATTAATTGTAGAAGGATTCAGTATCTTACTCTATAGTATTGCATGATCGGATTGAATCCGTTCATATACATATTGTTTTTATGCTTTCTCTAGAGGGATGACCCTAACATTTATGTTAGAATTAGATTTTTGGTTGAAACGATTTCTTTAACTTCCTCCATATTATCTCCATGAATCACTTCATAAATACCTTAAGAAATATTCATCACTAATATCAGTCATTTCTCTTGATATTTTATTCTTTCATAGACTTCTATGGTTGTTATACTTAATTACAATATCATTTCACAATTTAGACATTAAATATCATTAACACGCAGGAGTTATTCATTCATACTTCCCCTTAACGAGTATTTTTTATTTAAATATCTTTAGTTGTTGTTTGAAATGATCCCATATCCATATACATTCTTAATCTTTGGTATTCTTCTTTCATCTTCATTTATCTTCAACATTCATAGTGTACAAATAAAACATAAATAATGTTTTTATGTAATTCTATATTAAACATTATCCATCCACGAAAATACATCGGTCGCCAACTATTTTATCCGTTGGTTCTATAGAAAACATTTTCTCATACATGGTTCAACAACATATCGTATACCTATGTATTCAACTACCCTTATATAATCATCATAGTTTAATAATTTGGGTTTGTTTGGATTTCCTATAACCATATATTGGGTCTTCTTTGGATTACCTTTAACAATACTTTAGGCTTTCTTGGATGATCCTTAACCACAAAAATCTTAGGTGGTTTCAACTTACAAACAAAACAAGGAAAGGAACTACAACATCTACGTATCATAATTAAATTACTCTCTTCAATGAATCGGTGAGGAATTGAAATACATGAAGGTAAACATGATACAACACATATAGTAAAACAAGATACTCTTTGTATTAACAAAAATAGAATAAATTTTACAACCAATAATAGTAGTTTATCTTGTAAGGATATCCCCAATTTGACTTGTCCTTCCTTGTCACAAAGCACACCTCAATGCCACCCTAATGCATGAATATGATGTCTCATTTCGGTTCATGGTAGCAACATAAGGGCATAATCCATCTCCAAAATCAAACTCTGATGCTATGAATGGTAGTACATTTATGGGATATGTACGGTAGTTTAGGATTTATTGTAATGGGCTTAAGATCCACATATGAATGAAGGATGAGCTCAAGGGACAAGAGGTGAATTCTCCAAGGTAGGATCAGATAACATTTGAACTTATTATCCATGGTAAATGGTTAAAACAACCCTTGGCAACAAGTGATGAGAATAGGTGTCAAATGGGACAGAGCGTGATGAGGTTACAAACACTGACTTTGAGCAGTTAATCCCAGAAACTCAGACTTTTGGGAAATTTCATGCGTAGCGATTTTTGTAGGGATGATGACAACATGTTCTTGAATGTTTATTGATCTATTTTGGAGGCCAATTGACCAGATGTGACAAAATGGCCTATAATAGGTATTAATGACTTAACCATGGTCCAAGGAAAACTGTAAGTGTCACAATAATAACCACTTAAAATTTTATTATAGAGGAATATAACATAATGATTAAAGGATTAAACTATGGCAAGATAAGAGGATTTTACAATCCAAAATTGAATTCTAAATCTCGTAATCTATCTATGTTATATGTAAGAAGAAGGTGAATATTCCCACAGATAGGCCATTCATAATATTGAATAGCCAGGATGCTAACAACATAGTCAACATATGGAATGATGGAAAAAAATCTAGAGGTGGGACATATGATCATTGTTGGGTGCAGGAATTGCATTTAAGCAAAATCCTCAACGCTTAATTGTCAACCCAGGGGATTCGTAAACTTAGAGACGAAGCACAGGCAATGCCAGAGATGGTATGAATTTTCCTGATAGAAATTCCTACTTTCATAAAGAAAAGCTTTAAGAATTGAAAGAGTAAAAGATAACTGAATCATCAAAGTAATCTAGTGCTATAAAAAGAAAGAATGCATTTGCAAAAGAATAAAAATAAAAAGGCAATCACTCCAACTGATCAATTTTTAATTACTGAGTATGTGTTATGTTTTTCTTTAGCAAAGATACTTTAATAGTCTCATCAGATGGGCACTGCAAACCTACTTATATAGAGATGTCATTCTTGCATTAATCTATCCTGCACTATCGCAGTCTTCTTGCACTAGTGCAGGAACAGAGGTTTATGGAGAGGGTATAAATGGTGTCTTTACTAAAAGTGCTTTACTTCATGCAACAGCGTGAACTCTTTCAGGTTCATAGCACTCAGATTTTGTGGCAAGAAACTAGTTCTTGCAGTAGATCAGGGCTTCCTACACGTAGATTTTAATCCTTAAAACTAGTGTTCAATTATTACAAGTGCTAGTTTATTGTCGAATCAAATCGCACACATAAAAGTGAATTTTTTTGATATTAACAAAATGCATAAGTAAAGAAACAATCATTTATCCCGTCGTAAGCATTTAAAGAAAGAAACAAAAATCATGGGAAGTAGATTAAGAAATCTTGCTAAAGAAAACTTGTTGCATCACACCAACGTGCATTGGTGCAGGTTCATCTCTCCTGCTTATACTAGGCGGGAAATCCAATATGAAATTAAATGCAAGGAAGTAAATTTAATTGCAAAAAAAGGAAATATCACACCAACGTGCACTGGTGCAGGTTCACTTCTCCTGCTTGTACCAGGCGGGAAATCCAATCTGAAATTAAATGCAGGAAAGTAAATTGAATTGCAGAAAAAAATAAATATCACACCAATGTGCACTGGTGCAGGTTCACTTCTCCTGCTTGTACCAGGCAAGAAATCCAATCTGAAATTAAATGCAGGAAAGTAAATTGAATTGTAGAAAAAGGAAATATCACACCAACGTGCACTGTTGCAGGTTCACTTCTCCTTCTTGTACCAGGCAGGAAATCCAATCTGAAATTAAATGCAGGAAAGTAAATTGCATGGAAAGAAAGTGTAACTACTTCACACAATGGATTCGTTTTCAATAAGACAGGAATACATGTGCTGAAAGTTAAATCACACTTTAATAATTTAAACACAAATTACAGGAATATATGTGTTGAAGGTTAAATCACACTTTAATAATATAAACACACATTACAGGAAATAGAAAATAGGGTGAACGTGCTCGGTTGGCTGGGCCCTAGCCAACTAGCGCATTCCCCTTTTTAAATTAAAACGTTGCTCAGTAAACCAGTTAATTCATCAGCTTAAAAAAAGAAAACGATTTATGAAACATGAGGTAGAGCTCCCTTTATTATTAATTGACAAATTCAAGGTACATCATGAAGTACAAATTCTACCCCAGATTTGGGCGATACCAACAAAACAAAGTTACGGCAACACTATTGTAGCATCGATCCTCCACCTCCCTTTTACGTGCATCATTCCTCCTTTTATATTCTTTCATAATGATTAAAACAAGTTGTTCCTTTGCAAGGAATATGGGGATTGATTCCCAACCAAGTATAATAATAGTACAACCGTTCCCCTATTAAAATAATTAAACATTTAATATGAATTTTCCAGTTCTCGGATTTTTCTAGAATTCTGGAAAATTTGGTAGTTTCAACAAACATCAGAACGCCCTTCGTATCTCTTCAACCATTACGTATTTTGGAAAACGGCCCACATATTATTCAATTTCCTACATTGAGAAAAAAACCCATGTCACGGAATTTCTTTATTTATCTTCATCTGCACAAAAACCGAGGCGGAAGTTGGCAGTCTGGAAACTTGTTGATTGTGTTTTCTAGAATTCTGGAAAAAACAGTCTTTCTTTATAAAAGTGCTTTAAAGACCTGTTCGTAACTTTTGGAATACTTTTAATCTTAGGAAACGGTTTCAGTTGTGGGTAATTGGTTATATTTTTGAAAAAACCATTTTCTCGGATTTCCATAATTCACCTCCATTTGCATAAAAACCGAGGTCAAACTTGGCCATTTAGGAATTATGCGGATTTTGAGCAGACTTATTAATTTGCAATGCTAGTGTAGGAATGTGTTCGTCCGGTACTAGCGCAAGAATGTGTGGTGCAGGAACTTTGCCTCCATCAAAATAGGCATATAACCAACTTTGTAAACCTGCAAACACACAAACTATTATTAAATATGCCTTTAATGTTTAAATCTCATTGAAACAAGGGAATAGCAAATACTTACTTATTATCTCCGAGAATGCACAAAACTATGACAATGACTATTTAATCTAACAAAATCATGAGTGATTTCGAGTAAAAGGTGATATAAAGCAAGGCAAAACAGAGTTCCAACATCCCCCCATGCTGACCTTCTTGCATGTCCTCATGCAAGGAAATCAATTATCGCCTTGTTGCTCCCTTGAAAAAGGAAAGAATAAAAACATTTATGGGCATTCGTAATGATGTTTCATGCAATTCTATGTGATCACATTTCCTACGCTAGATAAAACTTGTTTCAAGAACAGAGTATTTGCTGGACCCTTTGATTATTTATACTAATTTCAAGAAAATATCACACAAAAAATACCAAAATGCAAGGATGGTGCATGCTTGCACTGATCTGCTTATACCACCTAAACTGCGTTGCTTTGCTGGAACTTTTCTGCTTGCACTACTGTATATTACAACATGATTGCACTGGTGCAAGCATAAAATCTACAGAAATTATAGACAAAAGAGTATGGTACATACCTATTACCTTGTCCCAAATGAATTCCTTGTTTTGTTTCTACCCAAAGTCTTATAATGAAAATCAAATTTTGCTAAAAAGTTGCAATATCAAAATGACTATCACAGGTTCATTCACCTACTATAGCAATCTTGTACCTAGATTATGTAGTGCATATTTAGAGGAAACCACCATCAATACACATTGTTGCCAACCAGCATCTTGTGAGAAGTCATCATTGAGTAATTCATCACCCTAACTACCATGAAATTCAAAATGAGTTATGATACCAATTAGCAACCTATTTATTGAACACTATAAATTCTATTTTCATCTGGATTAAAACTAAATTTCCTCTTAATATAGAACAAAGAATAACCTTTATTAAGGGTACCACATCCTTAAAGATTCTTGATTTTTTTTAAAGATATAACTCAAAGCATCATGTTCAAATCGTCTTTAAAACCATTGTCCAAGAAAAAAAGGATAAGTTTAGGGTAAGAGAAAGTTAGCCAAGAAAATCATAGTATGCAATTAACTTTAATAGCACATACATATCCCTACTACCCGCAGGTGTCCATAACCTCGGCAGGGGTGTCTTTTGACCCATAAAAATGTCTGTGTCCCCCTTACTAGGCATGGATTCAGATTTATCTTATTTTAATTTTAGATGAAGGCCACTGCTCTGGCTTGGTAACCAACTAATGGAAGTGCCACTCATAAGAAGTAACATGGATGCACAGGTCGGCTCGTGATGAGACCTCTTGTCTTCCAACTTTTCGGTTCAAAGCCATTACTCTGGCTTGGTGACCAGAAGCAGTAATGTCATGCATGCTAGGTCTCATGATCATGGTGGGTCGGCTCATCACGAGACCTCCTATCCTCCCCTAAATCTTTTGTATACTCTGATTATGATCAACCTAAAAGGTTACTTAATAAGTGGGGAGACAGATCTACTCCTTAAGAGTATGGGATGGCGTGAATTTTTTTTAATGACTAATCATTACTAACTAGTTCCTCTGCCCTAAAGACTTAATAAATATATCCCAGATAATGACTAAAAGACTTCTTGAATTAAGAATGCTAGTGTTCTCATGAGTAGATTATTATGATCTTAACAATAGTGGTCCTCCATAGGGGGTTTCCAATAGTACCTTATAAGGGAAACTGAAATTATACATATCAGATGACAACTTCTTAGAGTGATTAGTCATGGTTACTTTGAAAAATAATGAGGTATTAGAGTGAATCATGCTCAACAAGATGTGTCAAGGATGTGTGTGTTAACAACCAATGCAGATCAAAAGTAGTTTTAGCGACTACACTCTAAAAATAAAAAACCAAATAGCATCTTAACAGCTTTATTCAACTACCCTACTTTACCTAAGAGGCGGAAGACTTCTTTTTATGTATAGGAGTACCTCCAATGAAGCCATGTGCAGATCAGGTGAAAATATATATTCATGCTCAAACATATCATACAAACTTGAAAGTGTGCATGAGCATGAAAAACCAACGAATGTAAATGATATGACAATAAGAGTTTTAGAAGAGGATAATGTTTCCTTGCTTGAGTAGTTGTTTGGAACCAATATTCGATGTAATCATGGTAGCCTTAGTTCATTTCTTGATTTGGCCCATGCTGCTCGTCCTCTTCTTCCATGTCATGTCAATTATTCTCTGTAGGGTGAGTAGTCTCTTAATTACATTCTAGATCTACTAATAGACATGTCAAGAACTCCTGGATCTTAGGTTCCAGTGGATGTTCTCCATTGATTATAGTGCATGATTCATTTGTCTCCTATAAAGAGACCTCTAAATCCTCTTGTGATGGTATAGAAATGGACAAGTCCTTGACTATTGTCAAGAAGTTTTCTTCTTGAGAGGTAGAGATCAAGATCCCAGTAGCTGCTAGGGCTTCAGAGAGAACCTTCATACTTGTTATCATCTTTAAGTCCATCTGGTTGATTGATAGTCCCTGTCTCCACACACATATTAGTAACGAGGGTTCTTACAACACCCCAAAAATGATATAACGTTAAATATTAGGATCTGAAGATAATTGATTTTCAAAGTTATTGGCTGAAATAAAGCTCACCACACTTGCATAAAAAATACAAAAAGATAAAGGTAGACTTACCCCTATTTCATCAACATAAAATTCTTACCAAATCAAATCACCTCCCCGGAAATGACGCCAAAATTGTTGAGATTGCAACAAGATGATGAGCTTAGTGAAAAGAGTCGCCTTCACTAAGTGGGCACGCAGGCTATTTTTGGCGCAAGTTTATTTTTAGACTATGTCTATTTTTAGACATGTCGATCATATTCTATGAGTTGCAGGATGCTATTTTTGGATGGTTGGTCAAGTTGGAAAAATAGATGGATTCTATTTTTAGACATACTGGGGGCAGAATCTATTTTTAGATTGCCAGTCTAAAAATAGATATGTCGAATATTATTAGCTCTTAATAATATTTGGACTATAAACATTATCTTATTCTCTTGGAGCACTTCAGTTAAGTGCACAGATGTGGCACAGGAGCTGACATAAGGAATTATGCTATTCCTGAGGGTTAAGTGGAGCTATTGCATGGATACTTCAGTTAGAACTCATGTGACAGAGTTTGGTGGAGTTATTGAGGTAGTTGGTGGAGTTGTGTTCATTTTAACTGAGTTAAACATAGTTGAGCTAGTTGTATCTAGTCTAACTGATCGATACACTAGTGAGAGTGGTGTGAATTAATTATTAATTAATTCACTAAATATTAACTCATTAATCAACTGAAGAATACATCAGTTAACTACAGTGCATGGACAGTTTCAGTGGAGACCAGTGGAGAGATAGGTGAAAGGGCAAGATGACTATCAGTTGTGACTATAGTGTTGCATGATTTTGCACCACACATTGATGGAGATGCCAATGAGGATTGCATGTGAAAGGCTGGACCAATTCGAATTAATTCAGAGCCATTCTTCAGCAGGGATTGCGCAGTAGAGGCAGGCTAGCAGGTGGCAAAGATCGGTGCATGGATTTGCAAGATCTAGCCTGATTAGTGTGTAGCGATTGGATTGTACTGAGAGCTTGTGAGAAGCTTTGTATGAGGATTGTTACATGATCTCTATGACATATATTATATACAGATAGTTGGGGTTTTTAGCTTCAGGATTTCCCGTAAATCACTGTGTTAATGTGTGTGAATTTTTATGGTTTTAATGTGTGCATGAAATTGATTTAATTTCCGCATATGATGATCAATGGTGGAATAGATTCTGTATTGTGCATGAAGTCAAATAGTGTATGATCAGGAGAATATTAGACATATAACATATCAGTTATATAATTTCTACATGGTATCGATATCGTATCATCGGATCAATTGCAAAGCATTGAAGCAGATGAGTTTTTATGCTGTGGAATTCAATTTGCGTAGTTTTTTCTTGGTGGCCGAAGTTGAGATGTCTTTCAACGGATTGCGATTGGAGTATGCTCCTCGAGGGAAGCTCGAATTATTTCATGGAAGGACATGATGGGAGGTGTGGTGGGGCCGGAGGATAATGGGTTGGAAGAAGTTCATAGATGCAGAAATTCCAAAACCTGCTTCTAGCGATGCTGCCGCACTTGACACATGGCAAAAGAAGACAGCAAAATGTCGAAGGATTTTGTTGGAAGGTGTGAAGGATCACATAGTGTCAAGCCTTCATGGTAAAGCTTCTCCATTCTTTATGTGGAAAGCTTTGACAAACTTGTTCCAAAGCAAGAGCGACTAGAAAAAGTTTTCGCTCAGGGATAAGCTCAGGAAAATAAAAATGGAGAAGGGTGAGAGTATACCCAAGTACCGTGGAAGTTCATTCATGTAGGGATGAGTCAGCGGCATATCAGAGATGAAGAGGACTTGGTGAGCTTGGCTCTCCTTGGGCTTTCGAAGAGTTGGTATTCATATGAGGACTCTGTCAATGGTCGGGCGAAACTGCTGGGATGGGAGTGACTTTGGTTGGATCTTGTGCGGGAGGAGATAAGGTGGAGTACCAAGGATGGATCTTCATCGAAAAATGAAGATGAGGAAAATTGCGCTTTGGTTGCCAAAGCAAGGAAGGGGAAGAGCAAGAAGAATGCTTCTCAATCCGGTGCAAAAGGCAAGAAGCAGGACATGTCCAAGGTGAAATGCTTTCATTTTCACCAACACGGACATTACGCCACTAATTGTCCACAGAAGAAGAAAAATAAGCAGGCTGTTGGATCTGCAGCTGGAGTGGCCTTAGCCTCGCATTTTGAGCTGAATTTTTTGCTGATCGCATGCTTGGTCTCAAGTGTGATGGGTTCAGTGTGGTTTCTTGACAGTGGTGCATCTTTTCACATGACCAGAGACAAATATTTTTTCAGTGATCTGGATGAGAAGGATCTTGGAGTGCACATCGAGATGGACGATGATGGTAGATACAATGTGACTGGTATCGGGACCATTTCCTTTGAGAGGGAGTCTGGAAAAACTTTCATCTTGAAGGATGTCATGCATGTTCTAGGATTGAAGAAGAATCTTATCTCTGTGGCGATGTTGGAAGAAAAGGGATATGATGTTGTCTTTAGTGAGGGAAAGGCTTTCCTATGCAATAAGGAAACTGGTGAAACCTGGAGGATAGGGGTTCGAGTTAAGAACCTTTATCAGTTGTAGATAGATGGCTACACAGCAATGGCAGGCAAGGCAGAAGGAGTGGTGAGTCGGGATGAGGGCGAGCTATGGCATAGGATATTGGGCCATCTTCACCATGGTGCTTTGAAAATTTTGCAACAGATTTCTACCGGGCTTCGCAAAGGTACACTTGCGCAGTCAGATCAGTGCAAGGGATGTACTTTGGGAAAATTTGTGAAAGCGCTGTCGCAGGGGAGGGGGATAGTGGTGCCCACCGACGATCCACTGAAGACAAATTCACACAAACGTGTGTGGACCTTTCTCAGTAGCTTGACAGGATGTGGCATGTATTATGCTGAGCAATATGTTTGATGAATTTTCCTAATGAGTACAACCCTTCTTCATCGTAGAATAAAACCAAGACATTCTCTAAATTCATAATGAGTTCAAGGCAGGTTGAGAGAAGATTAGGAGACGGTGTGAAGGCTCTTCGGAGCGATAATGGTGGTGAATTCATCTACCGGCTGCATGCAACACACTAACGGTGCAAAGGAATGCGAAGAGCTCATAGCGCCTCATAACTGAGAATGGGGTCACGGACGAAGAACACTTAACGATTTGCTGAGTGCTGCCTGGGAGCCGTGTTGCATGATCAAGGGCCTTTACATTGCACTTATGGGCTAAAAGCTGCAATGCGGTTTATGTGCAAAACCAGTGTCCTCATAGGATACTTGGCATGAGTACACCCAAGGAGGCGTTTTCTGGTAAGAAGCCTGATATTTCTCATTTGAGGATTTTTGGTTCACCTGTTTACATTCATGTGACGAAGGATGCCAGGAAGAAGCTGGAGCCGACTGCAAAGGTTGGGATATTTGTGGGGTACACTGATGCACCCCACAACTATTGTGTGTATTTTCCAGACAATCAGAAGACTGTTGTGTGATGGGATATCAAATTTCATGAGGAGAAAGCCATGAAGTGTTTGCTTGAGAGGAAGCCACACTTGCATGCAGATGAGGAGCTATTAGTTCCTAAGGATGAGCCTCAGGATGTGGATCAGCCACAAGAGGAGGTTCATGGAGTGGAAGAGACCACTCATGCAGCGCCAACCATCAAAGACGTGACACCTTCTGAAGGCAGAAAGCTAAATCTTGATGCAAGAAGATTGTAAGAACACCATACGAGTGTCGGAAGCAGAGACAATCACATGAGTGATATAATAGATACATGGCTCTTGTGAGAACATGTGTCATGACAGAGCCATCCTCTTTCGAGGAAGATGTGGAGGACCCCGCATGGGTAGATGCCATGGTGGAAAAGTATGATTCGATTGTCAGAAACAGTGCATGGGAGATTGTCCCAAGACTGGAGGGGAAATTAGTGGTGGGTTCGCGATGGATCTACAAAGTGAAGCAGGTGGCTGACGGGAGTGTGGAGAAGTACAAGGCAAGATTTGTTGCCCGAGGCTTCTCACAGATAGAGGGGATCGATTATGAGGAGACCTTTGCACCTGTCGCAAGGTATTCTTCCATACGGGCTCTGCGCTCTCGGCGCGCAGATGGGATGGCACATTCATCAGATGGATGTGAAGACTGCATTCCTCAATGGAGTCATTGAGGAGGAGGTGTACATAGAACAACCTGAAGGCTTCGAGATCTTCAGTAGCGAGTCGCATGTGTGCAGGCTCAAAAGAGCGTTGTATGGGTTGAAACAAGCACCTCGTGCTTGGTACACACGGATAGACAGTGATTTCACCGGTCTTGGATTCACCAAGAGTGAGGCGGATCCGAACCTATACCAGATTGTGGTGGATGGTAATTTGTTGATCATTATACTTTATGTAGATGATTTGATTATGACGGGTGATGAACAATTGATACTCTCATGCAAGGCTGATCTTGCAAAATATTTTGAGATGAAGGACTTGGGCCTCCTTCATTATTTCCTGGGATTGGAAATTTGGCAGCGTAGTGATGGATTGTTTTTGTCTCAAGGCAAGTATGCTCGGGAGATACTGGAGAATTTCAACATGCATGGCTGCAAGCCTATCGACACTCCTCTTCCTGGTGGTTGGAGGAAAAAGGATGCTACATTGGCAAAGGTAGTGGATGCCACTGTTTACCGACAGTTGGTGGGGTCGCTTATGTATCTAGTCAATACACGATCTGACATATGCTACGCTATTAATCGGATTTCACAAGCTATGGTTAAGCCTACCAAGCTCTTTTGGAAGGCAGGGAAGCATGTATTGAGATATCTCAGAGGCACATCGGGATGTGGATTATGGTACAGACAGTCAGATGAGGTGAAGCTGCATGGCTTCACGGATGCAGATAGGGCAGGGAGCCCAACGGATAGAAAGAGCACATCTAGAGGGATTTTTAGTATCAGGTCAACAGCAGTTTCTTAGTACAGCAGGAAGCAGAGATCCGTGGCACTTAGTTCAGCGGAGGCCGAGTACATGGCAGCAAGTTTGGCTGCATGTGAGGCTATATGGATGAGGAAGATCCTAGTTGGGTTTTTCGATTCACACTTAGCTCCTACTATGATATTTTGTGATAATCAGAGTTGCATCAAACTCTCGGTTAATCCAGTATTTCATGATATATCTAAACACATTGACATCCGGTATCATCATATCATAGATTGTGTGCAGTGGAAGATCATGTTACTTTCTTACATTCCTACAGAGGATCAGGATGTTGATATCTTGACAAAGGCGCTCTGGGAAAATTTGTAAAGAATACCATGAGAGACGGTGAGGTGAGATAATCTATCTTGTGAGAGAGTGTTGAGATTACAACAAGATGATGAAGCTTAGTGAAAAGAGTATTATTACTAAAGTGGGACCGTAAACTATTTTTGGAACAAGTCTATTTTTTGAATTATGTCTATTTTAAAATGTGGTCATATTCTATGAATTTCAAGGGATCTTATTTATTGGATGGTTGGTCAAGTTGGAAAAATAGATGGACTTCTATTTTTAGACATATTGGGCGGAATCTATTTTTAGATTTCCGGTCTAAAAATAGATATGTCGAATATTATTAGCTCTTAATAATATTTGGACTATAAACATTATCTTATTCTCTTGGAGCACTTCAGTTAAGTGCACAGATGTGGCATAGGAGCTGACAGAAGGAATTACGCTATTCCTGAGGGTTAAGTGGAGCTATTGCATGGAGACTTCAGTTAGAACTCATGTGATAGATTTTGGTGGAGTTATTGAGGTAGTTGGTGGAGTTGTGTTCAGTTTAACTCAGTTAGACACAGTTGAGCTAGTTGTATCTAGTCTAACTGATTGATACACTAGTGAGAGTGGTGTGAATTAATTATTAATTAATTCACTAAATATTAACTCATTAATCAATTGAAGAATACATCAGTTAACTACAGTGCATGGACAATTTCAATGGAGACTAGTGGGGAGGTATGTGGAAGAGCAGGTTGACTATCAGTTGTGACAATATTGCTGCATGAGTTTGCACCACACATTGATGGAGATGCCAATGAGGATTGCATGAGCAAGGATGGACCAATTCGAGTTCATTCAGAGCCCATATTCAGTAGGGATTGCGCAGTAGAGGCAGGCTAGCAGGTGGCAAAGATCGGTGCATGGATTTGCAATATCTAGCCTGATTAGTGTGTAGTGATTGGATTGTACTGAGAGCTTGTGAGAAGCTTTGTATGAGTTGTGTTAATCTGTGTGAATTTTTATGGTTTTAATGTGTGCATGCAATTGATTTAATTTCTGCATATGATGATCAATGGTGGAATAGATTCTGTATTGTGCATCAAGTCAAATAGTGTATGATCAGAAGAATCTTAGAGATATAACATATCAGTTATATAGTTTTTACAAAAATGTTGGGTGCAGGATTTGCACTTAAGCAAACTCCTCAACACTTAATTGTCAATCCGGGGGATTCGTAAACTTAGAGACAAAGCACAGGTAATGCCAGAGATGGTATGAATTTTCCTGATAGAAATTTCTACTTTCTTAAAGAAAAGCTTACAGAATCGAAAGAGTAAAAGATAACTGAATCATCAAAGTAATCTAGTGTTGGAACAAGAAAGAATGCATTTGAAAAGGAATCAAAATTAAAAGGAAATCACTCCAACTAATCAATTTTTAAGTACTTAGTATGTGTTATGTTTTTCTTTAGCAGAGATACTTTAGCAGTCTCATCAGATGGGCCCTTCAAACTTGCTTATGTAGAGATGTCCTTCTTGCATTAATCTGTCCTTCACTATTGCAGTCTACTTGCATTAGTGTAGGAACAGAGGTTTATGTAGAGGGTATAAATGGTGTCTTTACTAAAAGTGTTTTACTTCATGCAAGAGAATGAACTGTTTTAGGTTTAGAGCACTCAGATTTCGTGGCAAGAAACTAATTCTTGCACCATATCAGGGCTTCCTGCACTTAGCTTTTAATCCTTAAAACAAGTGTTCAATTATTGCAAGTGCTAGTTTATTTTCGAATCAAATCGCACACATAAAAGTGAATGTTTTTTATATTAAAAAAATGCAAAAGTAAAGAAACAATCATTTATCCTGTCATAAGCATTTAAAGAAAGAAAGAAAAATCATGGGAAGTAGATTAAGAAATCTTGCTGAAGAAAACTTGCTGCATCACACCAACGTGCACTAATGTAGGGTCATCTCTCTTTCTTGTACCAGGTGGGAAATCCAATCTGAAATTAAATGCAAGAAAGTAAATCAAATTGCAGAAAAAGGAAATATCACACCAACGTGCATTGGTTCAGGTTCACTTCTCCTACTTGTACCAGGTGGGAAATCCAATTTGAAATTAAATGCAGGAAAGTAAATTGAATTGCAGAAAAAGGAAATATCACACCAACGTGAACTGGTGCAGGTTCACTTCTCCTTCTTGTACCCAGCGGGAAATCCAATCTGAAGTTAAATGCAATAAAGTAAATTTCAGGGAAATAAAGTGTAAGTACTTCACACGACGGATCCATTTTCAATAAGACAGGAATACATGTGCTGAAAGTTAAATCACGATTTAATAATTTAAACACAAATTACAGGAATATATGTGCTAAAGGTTAAATCATGCTTTAATAATATAAACACACATTATAGGAAATAGAAAATAGGGTGAACATGTTGGGTTGGTTGGGCCATAGCCAACCAGCGCATTCCCCTTTTTAAATTAAAACGCTGCTTAGTAAACTGGTTAATTCATCAACTGAAAAATAGAAAACGATTTACGAAACATGAGGTGGAGCTCCCTTTCTTATTATTTCACAAAGGCAAGGTACATCGTGAAGCATAGATTCCAGCCCAGATTTGGACGATACCAGCAAAACAAAGTTACAGCAACACTGTTGTAGCGTTGCTCCTCCACCTCTCTTTTACGTGCATCATTCCTCCTTTTATATTCTTTCATAATGATTAAAACAAGTTGTTCCTTTGCAAGGAATATGGGGATTGAATCCCAACCAAGTCTAATAATAGTAAAATTTTTCCCCTATTAAAAGAATTAAAGATTTAATACGAATTTTCCAATTCTGGGATTTTTCTAGAATTTTGGAAAATTTGGTAATTTTAACAAACTGCCTTCAGAGCGCTCTTCGTATCTCTTCAACCATTTTGTATTTTGTAAAAAAATCCCACATACTACTCAATGTCCTACACTGGGAAAAAAACCCATGTCGCGAAATTTATTTATTTATCTTCATATGCACGAAAACCAAGGCGAAAGTTGGCAGTCTAGAAACTTGTTGACTGTGTTTTCTAGAATTCTGGAAAAAAACAGTCTTTCTTTATAAAAGTGCTTTAAATACCTATTCATAACTTTTGGAATACTTTTAATCTTAGGAAACGATTTTGATTGTGGGTAATTGGTTATATTTGTGAAAAACCCATTTGCTCAAATTTCCATAATTCACCTCCATTTGCATAAAACCCGAGGTCAAACTTGGCCATTTAGGAATTATGCGGATTTTGAACAGACTTGTTAATTTGCAATGTTGGTGCAGGAATGTGTTCGTCCAGTACTAGTGCAAGAATGTGTGGTGCAAGAACTTCGCCTCTATCAGAATAGGCATATAACCAACTTTGTAAACCTACAAACACACAAACTATTATCAAATATGACTTTAATGTTTAAATCTCATTAAAACAAAGTAATAGCAAATACTTACTTAGTATCTCTGAGAATGCACAAAACTATGACAATGACTATTCAAGCTAAACAAAAGCATGAGTGATTTCGAGTAAAAGGTGATATAAAGAAAGGAAAAACAGAGGCCCAACAATCATGAAATATAAAAATATCTTTCAGGGCCTAATGGTTTTCCTTGGAACTTTTGCTATAATAGCCATGAAACAAGGGGCATAGAGAGTTATATATGCAAGAAACCCATGAAGGGGAGATTATATTAAATAATAATTTCCATACGTGTTTTCATTATAAAAATGGTCACTATATATAATGAGGTATGACCCTAAAATTTATGTTAGAATTAGATTTTTGATTGAAATGATTTCCTTAACTTCCTCCACATTATATCCATGAATATATTCATAAATAACTTAAGCAATCTTTATCACTAGTATAACTCATTTCTCTTGATATTTTGTTATTTCATATACTTCTATGGTTGTTATACCTCATTACAATATAATTTCACAATTTAGACATCAAATTTGATTAACAAGTAGGAGTTATTCATTCATACTTCCCCTTAACGAGTATTTTTTAATTCAATTTCTTTAGTTGTTGTTTGAAATGGTCCCAGATTTCATCTAAATTCTTAATCTTTGGTATTCTTCTTTCATCTTCATTTATGTTCAACATTCATATTGTACCAAACAAACATAAATAATGTATTTATTTAATTCTATATTGAAAAGTATCCATCCACCAGAAAACATCGGTCGCCAACTATTGTATATGTTGGTTCTATAGGAAACATTTTCTCATACATGGTTCAACAACATATCATATACCTATGCATTCAAATACCCTTATATGATAATTATATTTTATCAATTTCAGTTTGTTTTGGTTTCACATAACCATATCTTGGGTCTTCTTTAGATTACCTCTAACAATACTTTATGTTTTCTTGGATTACCCTTAACCACACAAATCGTAGGTGGTTTCAACATACAAAAAACATACATTGCATCAAGTTGTTTATGATGGCCACAAACCTCCCTGTCTTACAACAAGTGGGTATTGAGAACCACTTACTCTTTCATCAAATTTTTTTACTAAGCACCACTTCTTCTTTCAAGGGGATATACTTACCTAATTGGGATCACTGAGACATCTAGGGGCAACAAGTGTAGGTGATTTCACTTACTTTGATAACTGATTGTAATGTATTTTTACTTTCCTTGAATAGCCTCTTCTTTCCTTCATTATTATTAGTGATATATATCATCAAAAAACTACCAAATCAAAAATAATAATGAGACAACAGGACACAAGTTGTAGGCGATCATCCAGGGCCAAAACCTCTCCAAATTGAGAGGAAAACCCACAAGAATTATTCTTCTTATAGAATGTTCAATGAGTGAGTTACAAGACCTAGATCCTTGACAAGGAACCCATCCAAGACCAAGTCGATGCTTCCTCTTAGAATAGCTTCTCCTTCGAGAAACTTCGACCTACCAAAAAACTGCAACTGCAACTTCGACTTTCCTAAAAACTACAACTTCGACTTGTATAGAAACTACAACTTTTGACTTTAACTTCTGACTTTCCTAGAAAATGCAACTTCGACTTGCCCAGAAATAGCAACTTTGACTTTCCCAGAAGCTGAAACTTCGACTTCCCTATAAATTGTAACTTCAACTTTCCCAGAAACTGCAACTTCGAATTTCCTTGAAGCTACAACTTCGACTTCTTCGCTTGCGTATATTCTTTCTCCTAGAGAACTCAACTTCCAAAATAACTCTTCTTGATCACCTAACTTCACTTTTGTGACTCAGCTTCACTGTAGCAATATGTTTCCTAATTCCTTCACACGTGGGGAGACGCGTAGCCCAAAAACAAATCCAAAATAACTCGACTTTTCCTCCTTCTTCTATCTTCCTCTTCTTCTCACTTCTTCTTATCCTTGTGATATAACTTGTGTGTCTAAGTGAAGTGTCTCCAAATGAGGTCGAGTGCCTTATATATATGTTTCCTTGAGCCTCCTATTAGGTCAACTTATTTCTTTATGAGTCTGACTTAATTCTTTCATGTTGACATGGTCTTGGAGGGTCTTTTGACTTTAATTTGACTCAAATAATTTTCTTACAATGTGTAACATGCCCAAGAAGAGTTATTCATACATGACAATGACTCTTTTGACTTTATAGACTCAATTAAAAATCCTCGAAGCTCTTAATGGGAGCTTGACCAAAAATAAATTTCCCTTGAGAATGAAACACATGCCTCAAGAACAATAAAAATATGTTTATTTTTCTCTTTTCATTGAATACATCAAATCAACATTACACATATCATTATGAAGACGTAACCTAGAAACATATTTCAACACTCCCTCTTAACTAGAGAGGTATTCATAATCCATACAAGGTACTTGGACATTCTCAATTTGAAGAATTCTCATAAGAAGATTTGGATTGGTAACCCATATGTATAACATAATATCATCCAAAATTTTCACATAACAATGCCTTGATTAACAACTCTATCGATCCAAAAAATCAGAGCACAATTCTAGCAAGACCAATGATTTACAGTCACCTTCATCATTGTCTCTCGAGGGGCATACCCCACCCAAGTGTTCAAAAGGTATGTCCTTCCAAGACTATTATTATCTTGGATTCCTCGTCCTTAAATAATATTTATCCTATATGAATAATCTTATCTTTGATTCCTTAGCACATCCTAAAATAGTATCAGACGCCAAATGCTTACCCGATCCTCCATTCTTTTCTTCCCAAGTGAAGACAAGAATGGTGTATCTATATATCCATCTCAAATAGGGAGGATATACTCATTCCAAAGAATGAATGTGCCCAAGATCCCTCTTATCAAGGGAGTTGGCCAAACTCCCTCTTATATAGGAGCTTGATTCCAATTTTCTTCTTAATTTGAAACCTTTCAGGCTCCCTCTTAATTAGGGACATTTTTCTAGCAGCAAATATTTGTTCATTGGTGGAGATCATGGGAGATTTAGCTACTTGTAGTGCTCCTCCGTTTGATGTCATGAATTTATTTTTAACCTTATGCAACCTTCATCTTTTGGAATTCTTCATAGGTAATCCACCATCCATCACTTTCCTTCTCAACTCAGTGTAGTCATGTATTTCTTCATTTTATCAGAAAGTGATCCATTAGACCATATCTGGCTTATCCTCATAAATATAAATTTTCCACATCATGTATCCTTTAGGATATTTCAACCTACCACATGAGTATTAGTTGAATATGACATCCACGCCTTTCTTTTGGTAGCCTCGTATCGGCCCATCTAGACATTGTTCAAAAGTTAGAAATGAACATCAAATAAAAAATTACCTTTTGTGATGGCTATTCATAATGACATAGGCATGCTGCAACATGAACATCCTACATTGATATTGATACATATCCAAGATATTCATTTGTCAAGGGTCTTATTTATTTTCAAAATTTTCCAAGGTCTTCATATGTTTCCTATGGAGATATCATAGTCAATTTTTCTAGTCATAGGATGTAGATTTCCTGCTCCATATTTCCATTTTTTATGATCTCTTCTTTTTTTTTATTTTCACATATTACTTCCCAAGAACTCCCAATCATAGTTCCTTCATTTTTTTCAACCACCTCATATTTCATACGAGGACATATTATGTTGATTTCATCTAGTTAATATGTGACCCATGCCTTTATGCATCCTTTTAATGAAAGAGTTAATTTTCCCTTGATCATGCTCAAGAGGTAGAGCATGAATCCTTACTATCTCCAACTATATAATGACATGACTTGATGCATTGAACATATTCATACAGACCTCTTTTCTTATTTGGTCATCTAGAATTTATTTAGCAGCTTTCCATCCTTAATTGAGAATGCTTCAATAATATTTGGCATGCTTCATTCCTTTTTCATCATATCATCATTCCTCTAAACAATGAATCCCATCCCAATTGGAATTCTTAGCAAGACATCTTTCAAGAGATGAACCTTCTAATGAAAATTCCAGTAGAGGACCCATTAGAGAATTTTTGAGGTCTAAAATGAGCTTCCTAAGAAAAAAATTACAACCAAAATAAACTTTATAAGAAACAATAGGATTCAAGATGATGATGTCAACCATGGGGGATGATTCAACATTTTTGGGGATAAAAAAGTACAAAAAATAAGAAAAGAATAATTTAATAAAACTATTTTTTCAACTTGTATTTTCAACTTATCTCCCTAAGGTTTTACTCAAATATTGAGTAGGATTACTTGTTGGATGAAAAATTTAATTCCTCATCCAAGGAATACCCATGTTTCATACGTACGATGGATTGTGCTACATGAAAAATGAGAAATACATGAAAAAACATGATGCAATCATGCTTTTCATACATTTATCATTTTTCATGTAGCAAGGTCCATTGAAAGTATGCAACATGGGTACTCCCTGGATAAGGAATCAAATTCTGCATCCAATGAGTGTTCCCGCTTGAAATTTGAGTAAACTTATGGGGAGATAAGTTGAAAAAATGAGTTGAAAAAGTAGTTTTTTTCTTTTTCCGTCTAAAATTTTATGATGTAATCTAATATTATTTTATTATTTCCACTATTATTTTATAATTTCCTTAGGAGAACCATTTTAGACCTCAAAATTCCCCTAATGTTGGTTATCCTCATCTTGAGAATACAGACTTATGTGATCTATAGCATTTTTTATAGAACATTCTTTCGGAAAAACACATTGGGCATTTTAGAGCCGACTATTTCGAACTAATAAGTGTAGTACATCATCACAAGAAATGATTATTGAGATGATACAAGTAAGAAACTATATATACTGCAGATATGTACAACGATTAGGGACATAGACATTATAGAAATATAATAAATTAATAAAATTGATCATTAAAAAATGTTGAAAATTATTAAAATATTAATAATTGACTAATAACTACAAATTTTTACTTTTTCAATATATAAAAAATATTATTAATACAGTAAATTCTCATAAATAAAATTAGAATCAAACGATAAAAATAGAAAACAGAGATGAAAAATCAAAAGATCCATAAAAGAAAATGAATATTATAAATAAATAAGAAAATGAACACAACAAATTAATAAACCAATAAACAGAACAAAGAAAAACTAAACCTTAGAAGAAAAATAAAAATATAAAGAAATTAAATAAAGGAAACCAAGGTGAAGAGCGGCCAAAACTATGATCAAAGAGATGGGTGGAAAATTAGTAGTTCTTGGATCTCATCTCTTTTCTCATAGTTTTAGTCATTCTTGACCTTGGTAACCTTTATTTAATTTCTTTTTCTTTTTATCCGCTTTTCTTAGGTTTAGTTTTTCTTCGTTTTTTTTATTGGTTTATTATTTTTTTTCATTTTCTTATTTATCTATAATATTCATCTATTTTATGGATATTTTTTTTTCATCTTGTTTGTTTGATATTTTTATTGTTTGTTTCTAATTTTATTTAGGAAAATTTATTGTGTTAATAATGTTTTTTATATATCAAAAAATTATAAAGTTGTACTTATTATTCAATTATTAATATTTTATTAATTTTCAAAATTTTCTTAATGTTCAATTTTGTTAATTTATTATTTTTCTATAACGTTTTTTTCCCTGATTGTTGCACATCTCTGCAGTATATATAGTTTCTTGTTTAGATCATTTCAATCATCATTCCTCCTTATGATGAACTACTCTTAGTAGTTCAAAACACGTTGGCTCTAAAACTTCCAATGTGATTTTCTGGAAGAATTTTCTAGAAAATATCTGCATCTTGTAGATGCTCCTTCTCAATGATGTATGATGAGTTCTATACTACATGAATTAATTCTATCCATAAGTGCTACATATCCTTCTAATGAGGTTACCAATAGCTACTTACCTCAATAGAATATTACTTCAATTATATTTCAAGCTTCTTATGTTGATTCATTGCTTCAGTTGAATTTTCCTATGATGCCATATCCTAAAATGATATATCTTATAATGCTTCTATCAATTCCTATCATAATAGCCATATTTTAGAATAATTTAAAAGAACGAGGAGAAGACTTATCTCAATCATTCCTTCTTGGATTTCTTTTTTTCAGCATCTTCCACTTCTTCGGTAACATTGACTTCTTTTCTTACTCTTTTTCTATTGTCATTTTTTGAGTTTGGTACAATCCCTCTTGTAGTGCCCATATTTTTGAAATCCATAGCATTGAACTGTCGCCATATTCTTCTTCCTTTTGTGATGACCAAATTTTCCAAACTTCACTTTCCTCTTCACCATGGAAGAATTGTTTGAGTTTTCCCAGTTGGTCCTACATCAATTTTTTCCTGCAACTTGGTTTCTTCTATCTTTCATACTGACCATAGATCATTGAATGAAGTATCTTCCTTCTTCCCATAAATGCTTTATTTTAAGTTACCTCGTTCCTCCGGGAATTCATTGAGTACTATAATAGTCATTTCCTTGTCAAATATTATCTTTCACAACTCTTGTAGTTGTTCCCTTATTTCAGACACCCTCATAAATTATGATTTTATTCCTTCTTATTTTGATATTTATTCTTTTAATATATTCATATTTTATAGTTCATGTCTTAAGGAGATCACGGAGATCCATTCTACAAGTTTGTCATATATTTATTTTGATGTTTTTAGTTTTTATATAGAGGGAATGAGGGGATCCTTAATAGATTCTACGAGAATAATTTGATCCCTTACTTCCCCTTTCATGAAATTTGAATGAGTTTCATATTATTCTTTGGAGGTTTAGTGATTGAGACCTTAACATGTTCCATAATTTCATTTTCTATGAGATTCAGGTTTGAACTTTTCTTTGATGCGAGAAAATTTGAAGCCCCAACCAACTTGTTTCTTTCCCTGAATTATTTTTTTTTGATATATTCAGATCTAGAGATAAATATAATTACTTGAAAATATACTCCTCTTTAACCTACTTCCTTATTTATTTTGATAATGACATTGGTAATAGAGGACTTCTTCTTGATGAAGATGTCTTTCTTCAAAATATCACTTTGAACCTTTGATGATGACGGAAATTCCTTTGATATTTTTTTTTCCTTGGATGAGTAGAATTTAAGATGCTTCAATTTGTATCCTTTATTTGAGTAGAGGTAAGGTATTTTATGTCTCCTTATTTAAGGTGATGATTGAGTGAGGATCCCAATAATGTTCCAATTGTGGACACCTTCTTTGAATGAACTAGGTTTTTTTATTCCATTCAAGATGATGTGATCCTTGAACTTGAAATTCCTTGAATATGAGAGGATCCTCTTGATCTTTGATTTCCATGAATGTCACTTTTTGAGCTTCCCTTACTTCACTTGTCACCTTAGCTTTGATACCATGCTGAGAAATATAGGGGCAACAAGTGTAGGTGATTTCTCTTACTTTGATAACTGCTTGTGATGTATTTTTACTTTAATTGAATAAATTCTTATTTCCTTTATTATTATTTTTGTTCTCTATTATTAAATAACTACCAAATCATAAATAAAAATGATACAATATGACACAAGATGTAGGCGATCATCCAAGACCATGACCTCTCCAACATGAGAGGAAAACCCACTAGAATTATTCTTCTTATATATTGCTCAATTGATGAATTCCAAGACCTAAACCCTTTACCAAGAACCCCTCCAATAACAAGTCATTTCTTTCTCTTATAATACATTCTCCTTGATCCGTACTTATGCAGGAACGCAATAGAATACAAATATAAACTAGCTCAAACGATGGTAGCTTATCTCTAAGAAGAGATGTGGTGGATACATCCTTCTAAACCATGTTATAATGTGGATTAAGAACATATTTATTATTTAGAAACAATGGAAAATCATAATCATCCAAAAACCTAACCCTAGGAGATGAATTGAAAATTTCGTGGGCCCCATTGGGGTAAATTGGTACATCAACTTCCCAAGGTCGTAACTTTGGCATATGATCTTCGTTTGATGTGAATAATTACTCATTGGAAATATCTATTCGAGGAATAAAAATTTATCCTACAAACATGATTCAAAGACACATTTTTTCCCATTTAAAAAAAAAAACGTCGTTTAAGGCATCAAAACGACTCTGGGAGTTTAGGACCTAAAAAACTGCAAAAACTAGTAAAATGTGCTACAATTAAAGAAATTGAAAAATTGAAAGAAACAATGGTGGGGTACCAAGTGGAATATGTAGGTGGCCACCAAATAACCACCTTTATCAGTCCTCCCCTCTTATAAAGTAATGGTCCCCCATTGTGCTGAGTGCCTCCATGAGATGGGGAAACTTCTACTGAACTTGGTCCCTAGTGAGCCACTTTCCTTGGTGCAAGAATTGGCCAACTTTGACAAAAAAATACTATTGGATCTTATGTTGGTGAGTGTTCTTGATCTACGTGTCCATAATATGATCAGTTGTTTCCTAGTGTTCCATGCATTTTGGGTTCAACTTAATTGGAGTGAGTTGTTACATAATGTCATATGTGTCCAGTAGTGATGGAAAGTATGGTCGAAGGTGGTCGACATTGAACAGTGGGTGTAGGCCAAGGAATGGTGGAATTTTGAGCTCAGACGAATTTTCCCCTATAGGCTTGGTGATGGTGTACAACCTGTATCGGAGCGGGCGAAACTTTTGGTATGTCCTAACGAGGCACTCTTTCTACAAATGTAGCCAAACTTTTCTGCCCATCGTGAACTTGTGTGGCACCCGATGTTGATCATGTCGCTACTTGTACTTAGCATTAGCTCTGTTCAAGATGTCATGGACCTACTGACAGATGTTTTGAATGCACACAATGAAGTTTTTTTCCTTGTCAGCTTCGGACTAGACATGAATCGAACCTTCTTGAGTAGTTGCAAATGGTATGGCCACATCAATGGGACATACTGGCTGGAATCCAAAACACACCTAAAAGGTTATGTGGCCAGTTGAGCTATAGAGAGCTCTTTTGAATTTTTTTTGGACATAGGGGAGACTCTCATCCCATGTGCATGGATGCTTCGAGTTGTACATGCGCATAATTTTTAAGATCATCCTGTTGACGACCTATGTTTGGCCATAAGTTTGCGGGTGGAAAGTCATGGATGTAGTGAGCTTGGTATCCAACATCCACCAGAGACTTGACCAGAGTGTACATAGGAAAATATTGTCCGGCTCTAAGATAATGGGCTATGGGATCCCGAAGGGTACCCACACTCGTTCAAAGAAGATTTTCATAGTGGATTTTTTAGTGATTCTCTTCTTTTAGGCCATCATAATGTCCATATTATAGAATCTGTCAACGAGCACGAAAACACAGTCGTTTCCATGCCTAGTAGAAGGAAGTCTTGACATGTAATCCATGGAGATGGATTCCCAAGGTGATTAGGAGTAGGGAGAGAAGTATATAGGCCTTGCTTCTTGATGGTCAGTTTGGAAATGGCACAAGAAGTGTAGGATTAGATGTACTTCCAAACATCTTGTTGAAGGTCCCTCTAATAAAAATACTTCTCTAGCACCGTCACGTTTTTCTCTACCCCGAAAAGTCCAATGACCTGACTGTAGTGTGTTTCTAAAATCATATTGGCATGCTCGCTTGAAGGAACACAAAGTTCTCCTAGGTGGCATAACAGTGCACCCTACAGGTGAAAATTTGGAACTTTCTTGCCTTCCAGGAGCATCTGATATGTGTTGTCAAATTCAAGATCACCCTTGTAGAGATGCGGTCATTCTAAAGTCTCGTGCCCGTAAGAGTCGAGCACAGTGTTCAGTGCCATGACTGATGGTTGGCTGAGGGAGTCTGCAAAATTATTTTTGTTGCCCTTCTTGTACTTAATGTTCAAATGGAACTATTTTAGCTATGTTGACCATTTCTGATGGTGATCGTTCTAGAACTTACCTTGTGTATGGATAAACTGCAAGGGTCGGTGGTCTATGTGGATGGATGTTTCCTTCCCCATAATGTAATACTTCGATTGTCCTTAGGCCTGCACAGTGAAATACATCACTATTTCATAGGTGGGATACTTTAAAATGGTATTTGAAAGTGTCTCACTATGATATGCCACGAGATGGCCCTCTTGAGTAAGAACTACACCAATATCATAGTCAGAGGCATTTGCCTCAATTCGAAATGTTTGTTGCAGGTCTAATAATGTGAGCACTGGTGCAGCGCATAGGTGATACTTCAACTTCACAAATGCCTTCTGTTGGGATTTGTACCAAAATAAATTTCCTTTTGCTCCTCCCTTAGCGACTTGACTCAAAGTCCAAGTGATATGAGAGAACCCCAACATGAACCTACGATAGAAGTTGGTGAGAACCATAAAGATGCAGAACTCTGTTAGAGTGGTTGGGGCTAGCGAATATCGAACAAATTTTATCTTGAACCCCTCGCTCATCAATGATGTGACGCAGATGTTGAACCTTGGTCATACCAAAAGTGCATTTCTCCAAATTGACACATAACTTGCATTGCTGCAGTGTATGGAGGACTTTTCGAATGTGGTGGAGGTACTCTTCCCAAATTTGTTTGAAGATCCAGATTTCATCTAAATATACCAACATGAATGATTTGGTGAAGGTTCTCAAGATGTCGTCCATTAGCCTCATGAAGGTTGCTTAGGCATTCGTCAATCCGAAAGGCATGACCAACCATTTGAAAAGGCCCTCCTTAGATTTTAAGGAAGTCTTCCAAAAATCATTAGGTTTTATTAGTACCCAGTGATAACTGTACTTCAAGTCAATCTTGCTAAAATATTTGGCCCCCATGAGCTAGTCAAAAAGGTCATTAATCCGTAGGATCAGATACCTATTTCATACAGTCATCATGTTCAACACCCGATATTCAACACAGAATCTCCAAGTCTTTTCCTTCTTCTTTGCCAACAGGATCGGGCTTCCACAAGGCGATGAACATGTCCTGATGTGCCCTTTCTACAACAACTCTAGAATCTTCCTCTTAATTTCATCATTCTCCAAAATAGAGCATTGATAGATCAATCCATTAGGTAGAGGCGCACCCAAGGTGAGATCAATGGGGTGCTTGACCTGACAGTGTAGAGGTACCCTTGCGGGTGAGGTGAATAATTCCCTATACTCCTTCACGACCTTGTCCATCTGTTGTTTCCACATGAAGGAGCATTGTTTTTAGGTCGTGGCCAAAATATTCTTCTTTCCCTGAGCGTGAATCATAAGGAAAAAAAATCCTGGTATGGTAAATGACCTTACTAAATTGATTCATGGTGATCAAAGAGATGGCGATAGGTGGTGCTACCTCCGATATCCCGTAAAAATTATTGGCCAACATAATAATAACAGGGTGAGGCCTAGACTTATAAAAATCACCTTTCCTCCATAAGTATGGTTGGCATAATAATAAATCACAAACTTCAAGAGGAGAAACATCACATAGTACCTCATCTATGAAATGCTTGATGTTGTAGGGGAGGCGACATTTTTGGATGATGCAGAGATCTCATCCTTGGTGAAGCCACCCTATGGTGTACGACTGTGGGTGTGTTGTGGTCGGTAGGCCTATACGCTTCACGACCTCTGCTAAAATTAGGTTCTTTGGCTCTTGTTGTCGACAATAAACTGCAATGGAAAACCCTTCACCCACATTTGTGAGTGGAATATGCGCTCCCCATCCTCTAGAACATCAGGCTCATCCTTCTATATCTTGGTGGTGGCAATAGTGGCACTGGACTCTGCATCAATAATATGCTTCCCTTTTTCATTCCCCCTATCGGGTTTTAACTCATAGTGAGAACATGCTTCTGATTCGGAAGCCTTCAACTCGACCACCAGTGAGTGCTTGGCTCGACACTCACTCGTGTTGTGACTGGGGATTTTATGTAACTCACACCACTTTTTCGTGTCCTTATTTTTCTTCATGTTGTTATTCTTTTCTTGCGGCTTCGACGGGCTATCTTGGGTTTCCCTACCTTGCCCTTGCCCTTTTTTTTGTGGTTTGGGGGCACCTTTCACTTACTTCAGATTTTCCGAACCAAAATCTTACTTCTTCTGCTTAAAATTTCGCTCGATCTTGAAGGAATATCGATAGGCGGCACCAACAAAAGAGATGTACAGGAACTCCATTTCATCCTAGATGTACTTATGTAAAGAGCTACAATACTTGAGTACCAATTGCCTCTCAAAATAATTGAGACTTAGCTTCGTGTGAAGGGCATGAAAAACATTTGTGAACTCCGACACATCTTGGTCCCTTCCCTGCCACATCGTGGTCCACTTCACATCTCCCGATAAGGTAATATTGTCCTTGATGGTGTCTTAGAGATAATTCCAAGTGGGTGCCGCTGGAAATAGTCAGGGTTCCCTCTCATCCTTTTTCTCACAGTAATTTTCCCACCAGTCCTTGACATAGGGGGCGACTTTGAGGAGTGAAAAAGTAATATTTTTCTGATTGGAAAAGTCATGAACCATCTATCTATGTCGTATACATTTATATGGACTTCAAATAGAGAAATTTCAAAGCTAACTTGTACCATAAAAGGAGTGGCACCTCCAGAGTGGCTTACAAATGAAGATACGTCACTTTTGGGTAGTCATAGAAGGATCTGAGAAAATTTATCTATCATACTATTCCTATGTTTCTCAAGGGTCTCCTCAATAAATATTTTGAAAGAATCTCTTTCTCCCTCATATTTATTTTCTTCCACCACGGGAGGCCGTTGGGGTTTGCGAGGCTGACATTGCAAAGATTCAACTAGTTCGATCCCTAATTCCTTGTAGCTTGGCCTCATTGGGGACATGGAAAAAAAAATAAAAAAAAAATATCAAACTACTCTGATACCATTGATCAAAAATTCTGCAGGAACGCAATAGAATACAAATATAAACATAAACATAGAGATGCAGCAGAAATAAAACTCAATTTCACTAATATCAAAGAACTGGAATATGCTTACATGTAGAATAGAAATAAACTAGCTCGGGAAATGGTAGCTTATCTCTGAGAAGATATGTGGCGACTACATGTCTATGAACTATCTTGGAATGAGGCCCAAGGGCCTATTTATTATTGAGAAATAATGAAAAAACCTAAACATCCAAAAACCTAACCCTAGGAGATGAATCTCTAAATATGTGGGCCCCGTTGGGGTAAATTTATACATTAACTTCGTGGGGTCATAACTTTGGCATACAATCTCTATTTCTCATGCACAATACTTCGTTAGTAATATCTATTCGAGGACTACAGATTTCGACCATAAACATGAGTGAAAGACTCATGTTTTCCCTTTTTCCAAAAAAAAAAACATCGTTTAGGGCCTTAAAACAACTCAGGAAGTTATGGACTCGAAAAACTACCAAAAATAATAAATTGTGCTGCAATTAAGGAAATTGAAAAAACCGAAAGAAACAATGGTTTAGGTTCAATTGGAATAGGAGGATGGCCACAAAATATCCACCCTGATCACTCCTTCCAATAACTTAGACCTACTCAGCAACTACAACTTCAAAAACTGCAACAGAAACTTTGATTGTTGATCAGTGGTTGTCATTGATGTCAACCCAAGAAACACTAGGGGCTACTCCAATATTGCATGGAAATTCTGGCCTACCAAATTACTATATTCTGGGTCAAGAATTATCTTGATGGTTTCTACTCGTCGATATGTTTCCATTGATATATGGCATGCCACATAATTCTTCACAGTTTAAGAGATATTCATGTTTGAAGTTTGTAACCCCAGTTAGTGGGCTAAAACCCCATGGGGTTGTGGCATGGTTCATTGAAAATTCAATAATTAATAATTTTTAAGCTCCAAAATTCATTCCCACATTCACTTGTTGAAGCCCCTCTCAACCTAATCATTTGTATAAATTGTGAGCCTCATATCCTCCTTATGTAGGGATTTCGCTACCTGAAACAGGTGATCGCCAAATTTGCATTCTAACTTTTTTTTTTCTACGAAGGTTTAGAAGCTGAAATTTTTGCGAGGCAAAGCCGAAATCCTAAGGAAACTTCTGTAAAAATTTTAGATCAGGGTACGCAATATTTTCAGAGATATGATCTATGGAAGTCAATGTTTTTGCAGGCTCCTAAACTTCATCTCAAAGAAGTGACCTTGGGAAAATCTTCATAACTCTCTCTCTAAGTATTAGATTGGAATTTTGTAAAAAGTGGTAGCTCGTGCATGGACTGTAGTTTTTGTTGTATAAATTTCAGAAGTGAATGAAGAAACAGTGACACGTGGCATGCCATACAAGTTCACTCTACTGAAACAATCCATAATTAGGTCATTGTGAGAGATTGGGCATAAATCTGTCTTGTAGAATCCGAATTGGATCAAACCTATGGAATTGGAAATAATACTCAGAGTACTACTACAAAAACAAAAATCATGTATTAGGGATCTGAAATAACAGAGATACGCCAAATTCAATATCGAGATCCTAGAAGGAAAGAAAACGCTAGATCATGTGTTGTCAAGGGCTGCAAAGGAATAGACTTTCTAGGGCAGCAAAGCAAAGCAAGGTGCAGCAGAGGGCAGCATGACAAGAGCAACAATCAAGGTGCAGAACAACAGCAATAAGTTCAACACATGAAGTCTTCAAGTGGGTAGCACTGCATACAGTCATTGTAAAGGTATCATTGTGCTAAGTCATTGTAAATGCATCATTGTAAAAATTGTACAAGTGCCTATCTGCCAAGAGTTGAAGAGGCAGTGTTGGGAGGTCTAGGATCATCATTAGGTTGTTGTGTCATAGTTGGGGTTATCTTTTAGTGTGTCTTCTTCTTCTACATCATTCTAGATCATTGTAAAGTGGACCATTTTCCCTAGTACGAGAGTCCATTCTTGTTTTATTCTTCTATAGGGTGGTAGGGTGGTGCTAGGCTGGTGCATGAAGTCACCAACAGGTTCAAGCCTGTGACAAATTTAGGGTGGTAGGGTGGAGCTAGGATGAGTTGCAGCTCATTGGGTGTTCGGGAATCTATTCAGTTGACTACTGAAGAATCTCGGGCGTTGGAGCGTCTATCCAGTGGGAGCTAGAGAATAATGCTTTTCTAGATTATAGGAAGTTGGAGCTTTATTTTCAATTGGATTTGAATATTAAAGAATATTATAAAGGCATTCAGGTGGTTTTTGTCTCGAAGAGGGTTTTCACCTTAAAAACGGTGTGCATTTGTGTTCCTTTTGTTTACTTCTATCATTGTTCAAACACTGATAATAATTGAAGATTAACTAATGCTCTAATTGAAAGGAATACTAATTCACCCCCCCTCTTTGTATTTCCAAAAATTGGTATCAGAGCTTGGTTCTTTCAATATCAGTTTAACAACTTGAAGGAGGTCATGGAGCATACCAAGAATGTTGTACATCTATTCAATGAAAATAATTATGCATTCTTGAAAGGAAGAATGGAGGTCTATCTCTTGGCGCAAGGTTACGAATTATGGGACATTGTTCAAAATGTATTTAAATCAACCACAGATGAACAAGATAAGAAGAATTTGGTAAATGATGCAAAAGAAAAGAATATTATTATCAGTGGACTTATTGGTCCTACTTATCATAAGGTGTTGGGTTGTAAAACCACCAAAAATGTATGGGACAAGCTTGAGAATATTTATGTAGGTGACTCAAATGTCAAAAAAGCAAAGATTCAAACCTATAGAGAAAAATTTGAGCAACTCAAAATGAAAAGATATGGCAACATTATTTCATACTTCTAATAGGTTGATGAAGTAACCAATACTATGGAAGGATTGGGAGAGCCAGTTGACGAGAACACTATTATACGAAAGATTCTTAGAACGTTACCAGGGAGATTCAATCGAAAGGTATTGACTTAGAATACAGTGCACATCTGGGAAAACTCAGCAAAGAGGAATTACATGGAGTTCTCATAGCATATGAAAAGAGACTTGATGAAGAAGAGGGTACTTCGCATCTAGAAACTACGTTCGTTGCATCTAAGAAAACTAATAAGGACAAACAACCTTCAATTGAAAATACATGCACCTACAAGTGTGAAGAAAAAGGAGATGATGAAGAAGGTCTTTCAGATGAATAATATGCTTACTTTACGAGAAAACTAAAAATTGGTAAGGTAAAATTCAAAGGTAAAATTCCATTAATATGTTTCAGCTGTGGTGAGGTTGGGAATTTCACAGCAAAATGTCTGAACAAAAGTGATGGAAACTCAAAAGGAAAGAAAGGCTTTAAGAAATTGAACAAGCAAGAAAAAAATAAAGGATCCAAAAGGAACTTTCTCTCTAAAGAAGATAGCTCATCATCCAATGAAGACAGTGACAGTGAAGAAGAAGCCAATGAGAGAGTATTATTTATGGCTAAGCACAATAAACAATAGGTATCAAACAATGAAGAAGAAAGGTTGACCATAGAAGAATTTTCTAAGGAGGCAATCAGGCTTATAAAAGAGCTCAAGGCTTAGAAGATCTGTTCCAATACTCTTGAAGAACAAGTTCAAGGTCTCAAAATTGATGTTGAAGAACGCAAATGTATTGAAGAGTCACTTCAAAAAAAGTTGGAAGAAAGAAACCAAGAAAGGGAAGCATTAGAAGCCAAAGTAGTCTCGCTGCGTAAGGAAGTGAAGAAGGGAAAAATTGTCCAAAACTATGCCAACAGCTCAAGGGAATTGGAAGAAATCATCAACAATCAACGATCTTACAACGACAAAACTGGCCTCGGTTACAAAGAAGAAGAAGCAAGACCTTCTAAAAAAAAATACAATGAACCTATGAGATCTAATATGCATGTAGATTTGATTGGACAATATTCACAAGAACATCCTTGGAAGACGATTCCTCGATCAAGATTTCCATTCATGTGGAAAATTTGGTCATAAAGCTGTAGAATTTCGCACGTACCCTAGGAACCAATACAATTGCTCTCACTCTCAAGGCTCAAAACAACAAAGATGTGTGGTATGTTGATTGCATTTGTGCAACGCATATGACTTGAGATAGAAGGAAATTTGTATCTATGAAAGAGAAGAAGGATGGAACTATATCCTTTGGAAATGATGGATCTTCAAATGCTATAGGATCAGGTGTCGTCACTCTCAGAAGCAAAGATGTTATAGCTAAGAATGTTCTGTTGGTTGAAAACATGAATCACAATCTACTCAGTGTTGGAAAAGTGTGTGATCAAGGACACACAATGCTATTCAAGTCCACAAAATGTGAAATTAGGAAAGGCAAGTATCGTAAAATTGTGGCTACAGCAAGTCGAGCTCCAAACAACATATATGTTCTGGATGAAGCAACTAAAGCATGTCTACTAGCTAAAGAAGATGAAAGCTCGTTATAGCACAAATGAATGGGTCACATAAACTTTGACAGTCTTGTCAGGATAAGCAAAAATGAAGAAGCACGAGAAATGCCAAAAATCTCAAAACCTTCCAACACACTATGTGAGGCCTGTTGGCACGGAAAGCAAACAAAAGTCCAATTTAAAACAAAATAAAACTTTGCATCACATCCATTGGAATTGATACATACTGATCTATGTGGTCCTGAGAGAACAAAAGGCTTAGATGGAGAATTATGTTTCATTTTAATGATAGATGACTATATGAGGATGACAGCTGTCAGTTTCCTAAAGAAAAAATATGAAGCATTTGAGTGCTTTAAGATCTACAAGGGGTTGGTCGAAAATGAAACTGATTTGAAAATAAAGTGTCTAAGATCTTATAATGGCGGAGAATTCACTTCCATATTATTTCAGCAATACTGTGATGAAAATGGAATAAAAAGACAATTTTCAACAGCACGAACACCTCAGCAAAATGGAGTTGATGAAAGAAAGAACAGAACCATACAGGAAATGGGTAGAACAATGTTGAAGGACTCAAAGTTGGATGAAAAATTTTGGGTTCAAGAAATTGATATGACAGTCTTCATTATCAACTGAAGTCTTCTCAGAAATAATTGCAACAAGACCCCATATGAATTATGGAAAGGAAAACCAGCTAATGTAAAATATTTCAGAATATTCGGAAGCAAATGTTATATCAAAAGAGAAGATCAAAATTTGGGTAAGTTGAATCACGTGTTGATGAAGGTATCTTTGTTGGTTACTCATACAAAAGAAAGACCTACAAATGTTATAATCTAAGACGAAAACATATAGTGGAGAGCATAAATGTTACATTTAACAAAGATGGTGTTCTAATTAATAATGCTGAGGATCTGGAATCTTTGAAACTTGAGACATAGGTTGAAAAAGACACAGAGAAAATTCTAAAACAAGAAGCAACTATCAACCAGGAAGAAGTAAATGATGATCATCAAGATATACCATAACAACAATAAGAATCTCCTCCAAAGAGAACAAAAGAATGGATTCAAAAGAACCATCCATCAAATCAAATTATTGATGACATAAATGAAGGTTGATAGCTTCGTTCATCACAACAAGCTCACATTTCTTTTATAGAAACCTTTGAGCCTAGTAGTTTTGAGGAAGCCAGCCAGAATGAACATTGCATAGGAGCTACGAATGAAGAATTGGATCAAATTGGGAAGAATAACACCTAAGAATTAGTTCCACGACCAAAAGATAAAAATGTCATTGGGACTAAATGGGTGTTCAAGAAGAAATTGAATGAAGATGGACAAGTTACCAGAAACAAAGAAAGATTGGTTTGCAAAGGCTATGCACAAGTGGAAGGAATTGATTTCGACGAAACATTTGCACCAGTTGCCAGAATTTAAGCCATCCGAATGTTTCCCACCTATGCATGTTCAAGAAAAATCAAAGTCTACCAAATTGATGTTAAGTCAACATTTCTGAATGGTGAATTAGAAGAAGAAGTTTACATCGAACAACCTGAAGGTTTTCTACTATCAGAAAAATAAGACTATGTTTGCGGGTTAAAGAAGGCTCTATATGGTCTCAAGCAGGCTTCTAGAGCATGGTATGCTTGTCTTGATGGATATCTACGTCAACAAGGGTTCAAGAAAGGTACTGTTGATAGAAATATTTATGTAAAAATAGATAAAGATAATTTAACAATCATTGAGGCATATGTGGATGATATAATGTTTCGTAGCAATGGTGATCAACTAAGTAAGAACTTTTCTACAAATATGCAAAGTGAGTTCGAGATGTCTTTGTTGGGTGTGGAGCCTGATTATCTTGTTTATTTTGTATCACAGTGTTGGACCCCTGTACCTTAATAGGGCGGTAACAGTGCCCGTAATTTTTATGCTGCCTGGGGGTTCTAGGGGAGGGTGGCTACGCTTTTTGGAGCCCTCGCTGGCAGGGGGTTTTGGGGGCAGTGCCCCCGAAGCTAAAAACAAATGTAAAATTTCCTTGTAAAAGTATAGTAATTTCTATTCAATCTGGGTTGTTCAATAGGCAGATGATTTGACAGTAGAAGTTATGTTTAGTTTAGGGTTTTTTCCCTAGAAGGCAATCCCTGGCTTTTATGAGGGTGTTGTATTGCGGCTGTGTATTGTGTGTGTATTCTCAGAGTGAGAAACGGATAGGGAGACTGTGAGAGAGAATAGAGGATATTACAGCGGATCTGCTGTAGGTTGTGTCTCTTCATTTTTGCTAGATAATAGAAAGGAAGGATTGGCTGTTCGGGGTGGACGTAGCCCAAACTGGGTGAACCACGTATATCTGTGTCTCTCTGGTTTTATGTGTTTTGTGTGCTTGTGTTTTCTGCATATTTTATATGTTTCATTTCTCTGTAACATTTAATTTTCTAACAACTGGTATCAGAGCCGAAGGTCTATTTGGCTAATAAACTCGCAGGAAAGAAGGGTTCCTGGTTCGAGTGGGAGCAATTGCGAAAGATGGTAAGTTTAGGGTCGAGAAATTTAACAGCCAAAACTTCCCACTGTAGAAGATGCAGATGGAAGATTATCTATATCAGAAAGATCTGTAGCTACCATTGAGCGGAAAAACAAAGAAGTGAACGACTATGAAAGATGCAGAATGGGATATTCTCGATAGAAAGGCACTCAAAATAGTACGGTTGTGCCTCGCGGCGTCGGTAGCCTTCAATATTTTGAAGGAAACAACAACAGAGGGTTTGATTAAGGCATTGGCGAAGCTATATGAGAAACCCTCAGCCTCAAATAAGGTATTTATTATGAAACATTTATTTAATATGAAGATGTCAGAAGGTGGATCTGTTGCAGACCATTTAAACGATTTTAATACAGTTACCAGTTAGTTAAGTTATGTAGGGTTAAAATTTGATTATGAATTTAGGGCTATTTTATTTATGTGCTCATTGCCAGAAATTTGGAATGGTTTAGTCATGGCCATTAGTAAATATATCTCTGGATCTAGTACTTTAAAGTTTGATGATGTTGTCGGTGCTATCCTTAGCGAGGAAATGCGAAAGAAAAGCTCCGGTGAGACATCGGGTAATGCTTTGAGTGCAGAGTCTAGGGGAAGAAGAATGGAAAGAGGAAAGAGCTCGGGATATCATAGTAAATCAAGGAAAGGCATATCCAAGTCCAGATCGGGGATAGTGTGTTGGAAATGCAGAAAGAAAGGACACTTAAGAAAGACTGTAGATCCTGGAAGGGAAAAGAAGGAGATGCACAACAAGAAAACAATAATGAAGAAAATGTGGCAGGTGATGTGTTACAGGATGCTTTGATTCTTTCTTTCGAAAATGTTACTGATTCTTGGGTTGTAGATTTAGGGGCCTCATTCCATGTCACACCTGATAAGAAATATTTTCGTGACTATGTTCAAGGAGATTTTGGACAAGTCCATTTGGGTGATGATAAACCCTGTAAAATTGTTGGAATGGGTAAGGTTCTTGTAAAACAGCAGAATGGAAACCAATGGCTATTAAAAGAGGTAAGGCTTGTTCCAGATCTAAAGAAAAATCTGATTTCAATAGGGTAGTTAGGCACTGAAGGTTGTGTGACAACTTTCACAGATAAAACTTGGAAGGTCACCAAAGGAGCCCTAGTAATAGCAAAAGGTGAAAAGGTTGGTACATTGTATTTATGCAATGGTATTTCTAACTCTGTTAATGCTTTAACTTTCAAAGGACCAGATGTAGCATAACAGCATCATAGGCTCAGACACGAGTGAGAAGGGGATGAATATTCTTCACTCAAGAAATTTGTTGTCGGGTTTGAAGAATGTTGATTTAGATTTCTGTGAGGACTGCATTTATGGAAAACAGAAGAGAGTTAGATTTCTCAGGGTTGGTAAAGAAAAGAAGAGTGAAAAATTAGAGCTTGTGCATACAGATGTATGGGGACCCGCTCAAGAAAAACATGGATTTATTGTATTCAAAATAAATCTAATGTATTTGATATTTTCAAGAAATGGAAAGCTTTGGTTGAGATTGAGACAGGAAAGAAGTTGAAGTGTCTCAGATCAGATAATGGAGGTGAATATTGCAGCAAAGAGTTTGATAGGTACTGTTCAGAGCATGGAATTCGTAGAGAGAAGAAAGTTCCAAGAACACCACAAGAAAATGGTGTGTCAGAAAGAATGAACAAAACAATCATGGAGCATGCAAGGTGCATGAGGTTGCATGCAGGATTGCCTTTACAATTTTGGGCAGATGCTATAGATACTACTATTTATCTAATAAACAGAGGGGCTTCAAGTTCCTTGGATGGTGGTATTCCAGAGGAAGCATGGACAGGTGAAAAGGTAAACTACTCATTTTTAAAGCCTTTTGGCTGTGAGACCTTTGTCCATATTAATAAAGAAAATAGAACAAAGCTTGAGGCAAAATCAAAGAAATGTACCTTTATTGGATATGGTGTTAGTGATTTTGGTTATCGCTTATATGATTATGAAAATCACAAAATCATTAGGAGCAGAGATGTAATATTCAATGAAAAGGTCTTGTATATGAATCAGTTGTAGGAAAAGAAACAGGAAAAAGAAAACAAAGAATACACAGTTCTTGATGAGATCACAGAAAAAGTAAAGGTGCCTGAAAATAATAATAATCAACAACTACAACAACATCAACCACCACAACAGCAACAGGCACCTCAAACACCTGAAAGTGGTGTTAGAAGATCTACCAGGATAAGTAGACCCCCTGAACGATACTCTCCTTCATTATATTATTTATTGTTGACTGATTCTGGTGAACCCGCATGTTATGAAGAAGCAATGTAGGTTGAAAGCAGGAAGAAGTGGGAGCTAGCCATGGAAGAAGAGATGGACTCCTTAATGCATAATTAGACTGGGACTTAGTCAAGTTGCCTGCAGGTAAAACTACATTGCAGAATAAATGGGTTTACAGGCTGAAGGAAGAAGATGGAGGAAAACAAAGGTACAAAGCTAGACTTGTGGTAAAGGGGTTTGCACAAAATAAAGGTATTTATTTTGATGAAATATTTTCTCCTATTGTTAAGATGACTTAAATCAGAACTATTTTAAGTCTTGTAGCAGCAGAAGATTTACATCTTGAACAGTTAGATGTAAAGACAACATTTCTCCATGGAGATTTGGAGGAAGAGATCTATATGGAGCAACCAGAAGGATATGAGGTCAAAGGGAAAGAAAAATTAGTGTGCAGGCTAAATAAGAGCTTTTATGGCTTAAAACAGGCTCCAAGGCAGTGGTATCTAAAATTTGACAAGTTTATGTCTGAACAAGGTTATACTAGATGTCACTCTGATCATTGTGTAAGGGAAAATGATGGCAGCTATATTATATTGTTATTGTATGTAGATGACATGCTTGTTGCAGGGTCTAACATGCAGGAAATAAATGTGCTCAAAAGAAAATTGGAAAATTCATTTGCAATGAAGGATTTGGAAGCTGCAAAACAAATCCTTTGTATGAGAATAACTAGAGACAGGAAAAATCGCAAATCAACACTGTCTCAGAATGAGTACATACAAAAGGTGTTGAAAATATTTAATATGCAGAATGAAAAACCAGTTAGTACACCTTTTGCTAGCCATTTCAAACTTAGTAAGGAGATGTGACCCAAGACCCAAGAAGAAATGGATTATATGTCTAAAGTTCCATGCGCATCAGCAGTTGGAAGCTTAATGTATGCAATGGTCTGCACAAGGCCAAATATTGCATATGCAGTGGGAGTTGTAAGCAGGTACATGAAAAATCCAGGAAAAGAACATTGGATGGCAATGAAATGGATTCTCATATATTTGAGAGGTACCACAAATCAAGAATTATGCTTTGGTGGTTCAAACATTTCTCTATAGGGATATGTTGATGCAAATATGGCAGGTGACAGAGATAACAGGAGAAGCACTACAAAATATGTATTTACTGTAGGTGGAACAACTGTCAGTTGGGTTTCAAAAATCCAAAGTGTTGTTGCACTTTCAACAACAGAAGAAGAGTATGTTGCTACTATAGAGGCTAGTAAAGAAATGATTTGGTTACAAAGGTTTATGGATGAATTGAGTAAGAAGCATGATATGGGCACGTTATACAGTGATAGCCAAAGTTTCATTCATCTTGCAAAGAACTCAACATTTCATTCCAGGACTAAACACATACAGCGCAAGTACCATTTCATACGGTCAGTATTGGAAGATGGATAGTTGAAGCTAGAAAAGATGCACACTAGCTAGAATCCTGCAGATATGCTAAAAAAAGTTGTAACCAGGGAGAAACTAAGAGTATGTTTAATTTCAATTGGTCTTCAAGGATGACGATGAAGATGAGAAACAACCAGGTCCAAGGAGGAGTCATTATCCAGCAAATGAAGCAGCGGTGCACTTGCTACAATCAGTCTCCAAGTGGGAGATTGTTGGGTGTGGAGCCTAATTATCTTGTTTATTTTGTATCATAGTGTTGGACCCCTATACCTTAATGGGGTGGAAATGTCGCCCTTAATTTTTACGCTGCCTGGGGGGTTCATGGGGGGTGGTTGCGCTTTTTGGAGCCCCCCCTTGGCGGGGGGTTTCGGGGGCAGCGCCCCCGAAGCTAAAAACAGATGTAAAATTGCCTTGTAAAAGTATAGTAATTTCTAGTCAATCTAGGCCGTTCATTAGGCAGATGATCTGACAATATAAGTTATGTTTAGTTTAGAGTCTTTTTTACCTAGAAGGAAACCCCTCGCTTTTATGAGGGTATTGTATTGCAGCTGTGTATTTTGTGTGTATTCTCGGAGCAAGAAACGGATAGGGAGTCTGTGAGAGAGAACAGAGGATATTATAGCGGATATGCTGTAGATTGTGTCTCTTCATTTTTGCTGGATAATAGAAAGGAAGGACTGGCTGTTCGGGGTGGACGTAGCCCAAACTGAGTGAACCACATATATTTGTGTCTCTCTGCTTTTATGTGTTTTGTGTGCTTGTGTTTTCTGCATATTTTATATGTTGCATTTCTCTGTAATATTTAATTTTCTAAGAGTCTTTACTTGGTGAGCTGACATACTTCTTAGGGCTTCAAATATCTCAGCAAGAGAAAGGAATATTTATATGTCAAGCCAAGTACATCAAGGAAATTCTCAAGAAATTCAAAATGGAATATTGCAAACTCGTCCTTACTCCGATGGTAACAAGTTGCAAGTTGAGCATAGGCAACTCATCTAAGGATGTGGATCAGAGGTTGTACAGATCTATGATTGGTAGTCTTCTATATGTAACAGCCTCCTGGCTAGATGTTATGCAATAACTTGGACAAGTAGAAAGATTCCAAGCAGCACCAAAAGAATCACATATTATTGTTGTCAAAATAATTCTTCTATATCTAAAGGGCACAGAAGAATATGGCTTGTGGTATCCCAAGAGTAAAAATATCATTATTCAAGCCTTTACAGATGCAAATTGGGCAAAAATCATTGATGATCGTAAGAGTACTAGTGGAGCAACATTCTATCTAGGTGGTTGTCTCATATCATGGTTGATCAAAAAGAAAACCTCAATCTCGTTATATAAAGCAGAAACAGAATACAATGCAATGGCACCATGTTGTACTCACATCCTTTGGATGAAACAATATTTGCAAGATCTTCAAGTACAATTCAGTGAGCCTATTCTCATATTTTTTGACAAGATTAGTGCCATCAGCATCTCCAAGAATCATGTCATGCATTAGAAAACAAAACACATTCCGATCAAATATCATTTTGTTAGAGAAAAATTCGCTGAAAATAATATCAAACTTGAGTATGTTGGTACAAAAGAAAAAATCATTGATATCTTCAGTAAGCCTTTACCTTGTGAAGCATTTGAATATATTTTCCAAAAGCTTGGAATTCTCCCAAGTTCTAATTAGATTTTCTTTATTCAGAATATAAAGGTGGAGTGGAAGTGTGTATAGGTCTGCAAGATGGTTGTGTGTCAGGGGGAGTAGAAGTATGTATAGGTCTACAAGATGGTTGTGTGTCACGGGGAGTAGAACTGTGTATAGGTCTACAGGATGGTTGTGTGTCAGGGGGAGTTACCTTTTTCCATTGATGTCAAATGGGGAGAGAAAGTTGTAGGAAGAGGTGTCATGATCGTAGGGGGAGTACTTGTGTTTCCATAAATTCCAAAGAGGGATATTGTTGATCAACGATTGTCATTGATGTCAACCCAAGTAGCACCAAGGGCTACCCCAATATTGCATGGTAATTTTGACCTACCAAATTACTATATTCTGGGTCAATATTTATTTTGATGGTTTCTACTTGTCGAGATGTTTCCATTGATATATGGCATGCCACATAATTATTCACGGTTTGAGAGATATTCATGTTTGAAGTTTGTAACCCCAATTAGTGGGCTAAAACTCCATGTGGTTGTGGCATGGGTCATTGAAAAGTCAATAATTAATAATTTTTAAGCTCCTAAAATCCTTCCCACATTCACTTGTTGAAGCCCCTCTCAACCTAAGAATTTATATAAATTGTGATCCTCATATCCTCCTTATGTAGGGATTTCGCTACCTGAAACAGGTCTTCATCAAATTTGCGCTCTAATTTTTTTTTCTATGATGGTTCGAAAGCTGAAATTTTTATGAGACAAAGCTAAAATCCTGAGGAAGCTACTGTAAAAATTTCAGATCAAGTTGCGCAATATTTTTGGAGATATGATCTGTGGAAGTCAGTGTTTTTGCACGCTCCTGAACTTCATCTCAAAGAAGTGACCTTGGGAAAATCATCATAACTCTCTCTCCGAGTATCAGATTGGAATTCTATAAAATGTGGTAGATTTTATACAGAATTTAGTTTTCATTTTATCAATTTCAGAGCCGAATGAAGAAACAGTGACACATGGCATGTCGTACAAGTTCGCTCTAATGAAATAGTCCATAATTAGGTCATTGTGAGAGATTGGGCATAAATCTCCCTTGAAGAATCAAAATTGGATCAGGCCTATGGCATTAGAAAGAAGACTCAAAGTACTACTACAAATCTGAAAATCACATATTGGGGAGCTGAAATAACATATATACACCAGATTCAATATCGAGATCCTAGAAGGAAAGAAAAATCTAGATCATGTGTTGTCAAGGGCTACAAAGGATCAGAATTTCTAGGACAACAAAGAAAATCAAGGTGCAACAGAGGGTAGCATGACAAGAGAAACAATCAAGGTGAATAACAACAGCAAGAATTTCATCACATGAAGTCTTATGTGGGCAGAACTGCATACAGTCATTGTAAAGGTATCATTGTACTAAGTCATTGTAAATGCATCATTGTAAAAATTGTACATGTGTCTATCTTCCAAGAGTTGAAGAGGCAGTGTCAGGAGGTCTAGGATCATCATTAGGTGGTTGTGTCATAGTTGGGGTTATGGTATAGTGTGTCTTATTCTTTCACATCATTCTATATTATTGTAAATTGGACCATTTTTCCTAGTACGGGAGTCCATTCTTTTTTTATTCTTTTGTAGGGTGGCAGGGCGGTGCTAGGTTGGTGCATGAAGTCACGAACAGGTTCAAGCCTGTGAAAACTTTAGGGTGGTAGGGTGGCGCTAGGATGAGTTGTGGCTCATTGGGCTTTGGGGTATCCGTTTAGTTGACTACTGAAGAATCTCGGGCGTTGGAGCGTCCATACAGTGGGAGCTCAAGAAGAATGCTTTTCTAGATTCTAGGAAGTTGGAGCTTTATTTTCAATTGGAGGTGAACATTAAAGAATTATTAGAAAAGAATTCAGGTGGTTTTTTTCCCGAAGAGGGCTTCCACTTTAAAAAATGTGTGCATTTGTGATCCTTTTGTTTACTCCTATCATTATGCGAACACTAATAATAATCGAAGATTAACTAATGCTCTAATTGAAAGGAATTATGATTCTCCCCCTCTCAGTATTTCCAACATTGACTTGCCTAGAAACTACAACTTCGAGTTGCCCAAAAACTACAACTCTGAGTTACCCATATAGTACAACTTCTACTTTCCCAAAAACTGCAACTTCTACTTGCCCAGAAAATACAACTTCGACTTTCCCAGAAATTGCAACTCTAACTTTCCTTAAAAGTGAAACTTTGACTTCTTCACTTGTGTAGATTCTTTTTCCTAAAGAACTCAGCTTCCAAAATAGCTCTTCTTGATGACCTAACTCCACTTATGTAACTCGGCTTCACTATAGAAATATGTGCCCTAATGTTTTCGCAGATGTGGAGAGAAGTAGCCCAAAAACAAATCCAAAATAACTCGACTTTCCCTCCTTCCTCTTTCTTCCTCTTCTTCAAACTTCTTCTTTTCCTTGTCATCGAACTTGCGTTTCAAAGTGAAGTTTCTCCAAATGAGGCCAAGTTCCATATATATAGGCTTTCTTGAGCATCCTATTAAGTTGCTTCATGATACTAACTTGATGATTGCATGTTGACATGGTCTTGGAGGGTATTTTGACTTTAATTCGACTCAAATAATTTTCTTACAATATGTAACATGGCCAAGAAGGGTTATTCATACATGGAAATGACTCTTTTGAATTTATAGGCTGAATTACAAATCCTAGAAGCGATCAATGGGAGCTTGACCTAAAATAAATTCCATTGAACATGAAACCCATGCCTCAAGAAAAATAATAGTAAGTTTAATTTTCTCTTTTTATTGAATACATAAATTCAACACTACATATTTCATTATTGGAATATTGAACTTAGTTACATATCTTAGCGGGGATAACATCACATGGACTCAAGTACATTCAATTTAAATTTTCATTTAGCCCCATTTATCCCTTGTTAAATTTTCTTGGGGCTATATTGTTCTTTCTTTAGATAATTTCATTTCATCATTTATATCATATTCACCCCACAACATCATAGCATTATTAGCAACATATGTAATTATATATAAATAATGATAAAATCAATTATGCAACAGGATAAACATTAGAAGAAAATAATGCACACACATAGAGACACAATGATTAGTCAGAGACCACGAAAAAACCCCACAAGGGGGAAAACCATTTCAAATTCTTCTTTTTATTAGATTATCATAAAATGTTTAGTAAAGGGAGAGTACAATGATAAAACTATTCATACACGAGTATGCCCATCTAAACAAACCAAACAATATCCTATAGATTAACCCAACAATAATACTAATAAAAATACAGATTTAAAATCGTGTAGTCATTTGTCAACATCTGGGGTCAACTGTCAGAAAAAACCCTAAGTTTCGATCACACAAAGCCAACGATCATGCCTGCATCTATAGTATTCAAGTCGTAGAGAGAAATCTATCCTTTGTGTGGCTACAACTAATATTTATTAGTAGAAACCTTGCAGTCCTATACCAAAATACCTAATTCACACGTGTGAGCTCAGACCCTACAATTTTGGACATGTACGAAATAATTCCACGCGAACCAACTTCAAACTGTGCAAGAAAAGTCAAAGAAGAGAAAACAAGAACGATTGATAATGATATCCAAATGAGGTTCAATTAACTTGTATCTATATGCTTCCAAGGTTGTGAAATTTCTCTTTTGTTTGACATGTCCTTTTGTGCACATGGGGGTTTCCATATTAAAAAAATATTTTTTCTTAACCAAATTAAAGTCTTCCAAGGGCTAGGAGGGGTCTTTATTGATTAGGAATATTTTCCAAAGGAGGGAATTTTTCCCTGAGTTATCAAATCAACACTCCCTCTCATCTAGGGATAAATGACTAACTACAACATATTTCCCATCACAAGTATCTCATCATAAAAAATGTTGTCACTTCTCATCTTGGCTCATATCTACTCATCTCTGCTAATTTCTGCTCATTTTTTAACACTCTCGAATTTAAAAGATGAATAATTTTACATCAGAGTGGAGCTTAAGCTACCACCCTAAATCCATCGGGGATCCACTGCTACTACCTTGAATCATTTCCATTGGGAAGACAATGCTACAACCTGGGAACATCATCATCGAGGAGTTCCAACTCAACCAACATCATAGTTGGGGAGCCTAGCTCAACCCTCAACAACATTAGAGTGCTTAGCTCAATCTGGAACAACATGACGGATTCCTGATCAACCTAGAACCACTTTGGTAATCCCATCCCAACCCTTTATCAACAGATAATAGACAGGATGCAACTCACTAAAAGGTGAGGATCACAACTCTCCTATTTCTAGAATAATAAGCAGGATACTACCCACGGAGAGGTGAGGATTACAACTCTCCTATTGTTTGTTTATCTTCCCATATTGACCGTCAAGAGTCAATGGTAGAATAGTTGCATCCTCTCATGTGGGAAAGATACTATTTATAATAAATGGTAAGGATTGAAACTATCCCAAGTCACCTCTCAACCCATTGGCTAGATCAGGAGGAACAATCCCAAGAATCCCAACTTGTGGGTAGGACGCCAACAGGGATATACTATGTCAAGTTCCAAATATGACAATAGGAAGGATGTTACTTACCATGTGGTAAGTATATAGGTTCTATTTCCAGATAATATGAAAGATACTACTTAATGTGAGGTAACGATCATAATTATCCTATCATCTAGATTTCTCTTAACCCTAGGAGCTATTAGACTCAATTCCACACCATGGGAGATCAGAAAAGTGGGAAGAGCATAGCTTTGTGTCCTCGATCATTGTGGACCTTTTAGGAGGGTCACATCAATCAATTTTTCTCTCTGTAGATCATAAACATATTAATGTGCTCGTATCCAGTACAAGCTTAAACAACTCAGAGAAATCTTCAATCACACTGCCTCATAAATTCACAGGAGAAAAACTCTATATTTTTCTTGTTCATGTAAGAAATAAAATCAAATATTATGTTAGAAAAAATACATATCATAGAAGGATACCTTAGTCATAATTTCTCCCTCGAACAGAGGTAGCAATTGCAAGACTAAGCTTGTCTCATATAGTAGTATTGTCTTAATACATGAAGATATATTTCTCTCACCTATATACATGATTCTCTTCGAATAAGATCCCGCTCTTTTTATTGCAATATATCACTATATTATCCAAACCCCGCTCAAAAAAATCTCCAAAGAGCTTCCTTAACCACACTTCCTCACAAATAATCATGCTAGCAACAATGTACTCAACCTCGGTTGTGCTTAAAGCTACAAAATTCTATTTCCTGCTCATTAAAGATGTCATGGCAGCTCCCAAGCTAAAGAAACACCCAGATGTGGTCTTTTTATAAATAACGTTTCTAACCTAGTCAACGTGAGTGCATCCATGCAATCATACATATCCTGTAGTATATATTAGACCAAGATTAAGAATCCAATTAATATTATTTAAAAATGTTCTTACTGGCAACCTAATTTGTATGAAGTGGCTCATACATGAATTAACTCAAGGTATACACTGTAAAACATATATCTAGATTGGTTTTCACAAGGAACATCAATATCTCAATCAACTTTGGGTAATCAAGGGAGTTTTTCCAAGTCAGGTCAATAACATATTTGCATAATTTCTTGAAATTCAATTCCGTCGGGGTGTCTAAGGATCTATATTTCCAAATCTATAATAGCTTCACGTCTTATTTTCCTTGATAAAGGAAGATTTCTCTAAGTCTTTTCCAAAATTCTAATCTCAGAAAGTATTGCATCATGCCAGGATCCTTCATCTCGAACTCAAAGGCCAACTCCCTCTTACTTTGATCACCAAACTCTCATTACATGTGAAGAATAAATCGTCAACATATAAGGACAAAAATAAAATTCACATATTGGACCAATTTGAAGTATAGATTTGGATTAATACTTCTTCCAAGCTTCATCAGGTAGCTGCCAATTCAGACATACCAGGTTTAAGGAGCTTTCTTCAAACCATACAATGCTTTCTCCAAACATAACATTGACCAAACCAATATACCCAACCTCAAAAAAATCAATAATGTGAAATAAAATCAACTAAATATGATTCTCAAACCTTAAATTAAAAACCAAAACTAATATCAAAGCCATAAATTCTTTTTCCAATATCATTTTCAAACTTTTCAATCCAAGTACCAGGTAGATATTACACCCAAATACTAGTTTAAATCTTATCTGTTGTCATGTAAACAACTATCATTTACCAAGAAATATAAAAATTCATCAAGTCATCCACATGATCGTAATATGAATCATTTATGTCACTAAATGTAAATTCATACATGAAGGAAAAGTCATATAAGTTTTTTTCATCGATTCACTGTGAGATTTCTGTAATAGCCAGAATAAAAATCCCCACAGGCTAAGGAGAATTTTTTTACCATCATACTAGCTCCAATTATCAAATCAAGAAAAATAATATATTGATAGGTATAATACATGCCCCTGCAAACATAATATGATTCAAGACATTTGCATTCTCTAAAAAAAATAAAACAATATGTAGATCTCATTGTTCCTTAACTTCCTTTAAATCTGTCATACTCCTAGTGTTCTACTAATTTCATGCATAATATTTTAGTTTTTGAACCCTACAGGCTCAATGACACCCGAAAACCTTCCTTTGTGAAGTTGGGAGGCCTATATCCACACCCACAAGCCTTCCTTTGTGCAGTTGGGAGGCCTATAGCCACACCTTTAAGAATTTATCCCAACGGCCAGGGCTTCGACTAGGAGAAACTCTCTCTTCTCAGGCCAGAACTTGCCAAAACTAACAACATCAAATGATCATCTATTCTTGTCCAGAAACCTTGCTTCAACAATTAATAGTCTTATATTCATTTACTGCAAATAAAAATAGGTTTTGGGATATTATTGAGAGTTTCTCCCTCTGGATGGTAAGCTTCTTAAATCATCATCATTTAAGAGATCAACCTGTCTATCATAATACTGTCATGCATCAAAAAAAAATATCACATCATGAATATCAAGTTCTCAGACATATATCATAAAAAATCATCATCAGTTGCCTCATCATCACATATGAAAATGTCATCAAACATTCATCAAAGTTTAGTGTCATATAAGTGTATATTCATACTTCAAGGATCATAATCACAACATTACTTCTTTATCACATTACTCAACCATCAAGTCAGGGCATCCATTTTTATCATACTGTCAAATTTACTAAGCTTATCAAAACCTAACTAAGATGAAAAAGAGTATCAGTCATCTTGTTACACTTTATTATCAAGGTTACCATGCTTATCACAGGCATTAAAATAGTATCAAGTTACCATATATCAAAATCAATGTTTCTATCCCACTTTATAAAATCATGAAATCCACCATGTCTAAAATGTAAGATACATGCCAAATATCAAGTGCACCAACATATCACATGTACCATAAATCAAATGTATTTCCCTATGCATGCATGAGTCATTTAAGAAGGTTATATTCATGTCATACCTCGGGGACTTAAATTTCCATCCAATATGGCAGCTAATAATGTACAATACATACCTTGTATTATTCATATGCCTTAGCAACTTTTAGCACTTATTTGTTATTTGAAATTCTTTCCTTTTCGAGCAACAACTCTTCTCTTTCTACACTAGTTGTATTTTCTTGCAACTTAGATGATCCTAAAAAAGGATCTTCTTATCACATCTCATATGGAGGTTAGAAGTATTCAAATACTCAAATGTGGAGGAAGGATAAGCAATAATCCAAAAAATAAATCTAAACAAGAATAATAACTTATGAAGAAATAAATCTAAAAGGTACTTATCTTTGAACCAAACTTCAAGAGTTATTACCATCTATTATCCATATAACAATGTTTAATTCAATATTTCCAGTCGTCTTCATTAGCAACCATGCCTAATTGAGACTAGCCCATCTAGTGTTACACTCAATCTATCACAAGTTCCAGAAAAAAACTAGCATTGATCATGTTAGGGTTTCAAGACTACGTAGCTCAAACCATTATCATATTCCATAATTTCTTCCAAACCGTAAGCACGTGATATCTATCAAACCCTAATAACCAAATTTCCTTAAAACATTAGCATTATTTTATGTCTCCTCCATCTTCTCTTGCTTCCATTAATGGTGTCTTCAAAAGGGTGATCTTCAATGACTTTTCTTCAGCCCAGCTTTGTTACCATGTTAATTTTTCTTACGGCTATATTGTTCTTCTCTTCAGATAATTGCATTTAATCATTTATATCATATTCACCCCACAACATCATTAGCAACATATGAAATTATGTAGAAAGAAAAATAACGTCAACTATGCAATGGAATAAAAATTAGAATAAAAACATGCAAACACATAGAGACACCATGCTTTTTCGAAGACTAGGGGAAAACCCCACAAGAGGGAAAACCCTTTAAAATTGTTTTTTCTTATTAGATTGTCATAAAAATTTCAGAAAAGGGAGATTACAATGATCCAATTCTTCATCCACAATTCTATCCAGCTAAACCAACCAAAAAATATCATGGATATTAAACCAAAAATAATACAAATTAAAATCACCATTCACAATCCTATAGTCAACTGTCAAAATCTACGGTCAACTATAAAAAAAAAACCTAAGTTCTAGTTGCACAAAGCTATTGGCCATGCATTTTGCTGAAGTGTTTCAACCGTAGGGAGAACCCTATCATGCGTGCAAATACAACCAATATTTCTCAATAGAAACCCTGCGGCCTCAAACCAAAAACCCCAATTCACACGTGCCAACTTGGACCCTGCAATTTCAGACCCATACGAAACAATTTTCGACGAACCAACTTTAGACTTGTGCGAGCCAAATCAAAGAAAAGAAAAAATAATGTTTGATAATGATATCCAAATGAGGTTCTCTTCAATTGAATTTATATGATTCGAAGGGTGTCCAATTTCTATTTTGGGTCGACTTGTCCTTCTGTGCACATATGGGTTTCCATATTAAAAATATATTTTTTCTTAACCTAACTAAATTCTTCCAAGGGCTAGGAGGGATCTTTCTTGATGAGGAAGATTGTCCAAATGAGGGAATTTGTCCCTGAGCTGTCAAATTAACATTAGATTCCTTTACATATCAAATACAAACATTTACTTTTCACATCAAATACATTATGGATCATTAAAATTCGTAGTGATGTTGTTTCCATTGGATTCACTACATCTTCATCTCAATTGTGAACTAATGATACTATTATTTTTAGGATAACATTGAGAAGATAGATGAGGGGTTAAAATTTTAGGATTTATGGGCATGTGCTATTTTTTCATGGCATTTCATTTGATGAAACATGTTTAATAACTTTGAATATTTTATTATAATTTGTCACATGAAACAAGACTTGGGAGCTGGCATGTTGGCTTATAGAGGCTTGGATAGCTAGTGTAGTCTAGATTGCATGATGTAGGACTAAGTTAAGTCATAGAACCAAAGAAGAATGAGCTTTATGCTCTTTACTCATGTTAGAAAAAAAATTGAAAGTGTATTGTAACCATTATTTATTGTTGAAGAAAACATTGAACGTGCTTCAATGTGTCAGGTTTTTCCCCCTTAAGGGTTCTCCATTGGAAATCCATATCAACACACCTCTAGGATAACATTAGATTTAATTTTTATTAAACCACAATTTGATGCTTTTTTCAATCTAAACCCACATGCACTAATTTCTTCGCTATAAAAGATTTTCTAGTAGGTTAGTAGGGAGAAAACTATGGTTGTTCTGCATGTCATGATGATGATTATAATAATAAACAATGCACTTTCTTGGAAATATTTTCCATACTGATTTGTTTTAAGTGGTGATTATCATAGCGTTAGTTCCATTCCATGCCAAGAATTCTAATCTTGCAACTTATGAAAATCAAATCAAATAGTATATATGCACGCAAAAAGAAATATTGAGCTCAAAATTTTATTAAATGCATTGACTATCTTCCCTTTTAATTTACTATAAATATTTTCATAGTGTGATGGCTAGTTTCTTAGAACCATGTATGTCAATTAGTCTATTTCCTTTTTGTTTTATAATTATGCATACTACTCCCCACTCTTTCGAAAACAATCATTTAATAGTGTAACATTGATTTTATTTTCACATACTATATTCATCCAATGTTATCGCATATCCACTAATAATGTTTAGAGTTTTCTTTCATAAGATAGGGACAAGCTTTGTGTGTCCCTTAGTTGAAACGTAATTCTCACATTGCTTTTCTTTCTTACGTGTTTCCTATGCTACTTTTTTCTTGTTTTTCTTTTCCATAAATGTTTTCCATTATTTTTTCTTGACTAATAATCTTATGTAAAGTTTAATTTTTTCATCAAATGCATCTTTATGCAAAAATGAATAGACAATCAACCTTGATTGGTCATGTTACGAGTCAAAAAATCTAACTACTTTTGATTTGGTCATATTTTTACCTTTCATTTTCCATTTTCAACCCTCTAATGAGTCCACGAGATGCTAGTTGTCATAGTGTTTCTCTTTATTGTTTCACTAAGATGTGAAGGCGTGAAATTGTCTATGAATGGTTCCTTCTCATATGACTTAGATTGGTCTCTTTACTTCTTTAAAACTTGTTTTTATCTATCTAAATCCATGTATTACTCCTCCTATAACTTAGAATAACCACTCTACTTTTTTTTCTCTACCATGTTTAGTATTAATTGAATGTCTTTAATTTAGTGCCTTTTCTTGTATTTTTTAAATATATTCTTTTCATAAACTTTTTTTTTTTTGTTATTTAAAAAAAAACCAAAAAAATTGTTATTTTATATAATTAGTTTTTCATATATTTTTTTTTGTTGTTATTTAAAAAAAAAAAAACCAAAACTTTTTTATATAATTAGTTTTTATTTGTATTTTTTTAATATAAATTAATTTTTCTATTTTTATAAATATTTTTTAATATATATATATATATATATATATATATATATATATATATATATATATATATTATTGTTTTTTTAATATTTATCCATTATCATTATTAAGAGAAATGAGAAAGTACTTTACTTGTTTTATATGTGTAGTTATTTTATGTCTCAAACACTGATATTTAAAAGATGTTTTTAAAGTTAAAATTATTATAATATTTATAAATATCAATACATTTTTTAAACAAAATGTATTGATATTTATGTGTAGTTATGTTTTTATATAACTTTTAGAATTTAATATATAGTTTTATTATTATGTAAACAAAATTTATTATTTAAAATAAATAAATTTTATGTAAACTAGTTTATATAAATTATTTATTTAATTTTATTTATAAAATTAAGGTTGAATATTATTTTAAAATATGTGATTCAATATTGTCTTAATTCCTGTAAATTATGTTTGATAAAAAATGATATATTATGATTAAGTGGCTCTGCAGGTGAGATACCTAGAGAGTGCCCAAGCATTCCACACAATGCACTAATCATTCAGTCAGAAGAACCTTGTACATATATTCTTGGACACTAAGAGGCTGGTTTAAACCACTCCCTAGATAGTAGGATCTTACACCTAATATTAGAGTCTTAATCCTATCCTTATCACAACAAACAATTAAGTGTAGCTTTCTCCATTAATTCTAACACTCTCCCTTAATGGAGAAAGGGTAATGAAAGAATAGCATATGCCTGCTGGACTAGTCCCAGCTAGGCTTACAATAGTACGTAAAAAAAACTTGGTAAATTTTTTTTCATTTTATTCTTCTTTCTTTAGAGTCCATGCTTGTTCATTCCTAGTCGAGGCTTCATCTTTACTTTTCTTGCCATGAGGTAGTGATATATCTTTACCTTATTTTTACGTTTTCTTCCCCAAAGATGAAACACTTTAACTCTTATCCTCCTCGATCTTGATTGTAGGTTGTCGTTCTTTATATCTTGATTGTTGGTAATTGATAACACTTTTGAGGGTACAAGCTTGATAGGAGAATCTTTCCTCTCAGTATTTCTGGTGTCAAACATCTGAATGTCATCCATGTTGTCCTCAACATTCATTGATGCAACTTCTATGTTGACTTTATAAAGACATGGTGTTTCAAGCCATGCTTCTACAAAATTTAATTTCTCTTCAAATTTTGTTGCTTCTTCCTTTTTATTGTTGCTAGCATCCACACAATCATAAACATTCATGAGATCATCATAATTTGAGTTCTTTACAACTTTGTCTTCTTCTGCCAAGTCTTTGCAATCAACTTCATGTGGCTCATCCAAATAATCTTCAACAATATGTTCGTCTTTACATCCTTCCTGAAGAATGACTAGTGGGTCTTCTTGATCTTCAAAAATATGTTCCTCTTTACATCCCTCTTGAAGGACAACTCATGAGTCTTTAATCTCACATTGTTGTAAAGAATATAATATCTCTTAATAATCGTGGTCGTTAATAAAACCACCAAGGAACATGAAAAAAATATCATCAGGGTCAAATATTTCTAAAAGTGCAGCCATATTAGAAAATTCCAGCTTATCTCACTTCTAGATTTCTTTCTGACTCCACTCGGTCCTCTAAAGAGCTCCAACAACCCTGTTACCACACAAGTGGGAAACTTCTCCCTTTGGCAGCTCTTCAACTGTATAACCTTGTGGTTCACACTATGGCTTCTATGCCACACAGCCAAACCTGAAGAAAATCACCAATGCAACATGAATATGAAGACTCGCACCAAGCTTCAAGATCGAGATTTCAAATCGCCTCTTGATGTAGACCGCCTCTTCATCTGCAGGCTCTCCAGACACTCTGACTTCAACTTTCTAAATGTGCTCACCTCCTCTCATCCAAGCATCAAAGATTTTAATCTTCCATATGCATGCCCTAATGTTGGGTCTCACCAAATCAAATTACAAAATCGAATATTAAATAACATGTTATCCACTCTCAGATCTCATGCAGAGATCTATTCTCAGATCTTCTCACAACCATCGATCAAGTGAGTTGGGATTCAAGGGCTCACAGGCCCTTCTTTCATCAGCACCCCACTCTAACTCAGATGTCGCGCTGGCCACGTTGGGCATATATCTCTACAAGTTGTGGACTGATCAACATTCTCTTCTCCCATAGGTTTGCGCTTATCGATGTGTTCCTTCCTCACAGGTACACGCTTATTGGTGCATCTGTGCCATCAGAAATCGCGTTGATCATGCCGCAACTTCCACCCGAAATTTTGTCTAACGATTGAAATGTCTCCTTCGTCAAGCAACTTGCTCATGAAAACAAAAACAAAAAAAACTTTTTGTTCACCACTCAGATGTCCTACAACCCCTTCTTTGTCTCTACATGCAGTCGATCACTCCATACACTGCTCCAGGAGGTAGCTTGCAAGTCGAAGTCCATGATCCCCATAAGCGTTCTGCATGATGTCGATGTGAGGTGTGCTCCACGCTATAAACAATCCACACAGCAACAAACTTCGTTGTGGCCGCTCACTGGTTCATCAACTCTCCAATATATCAACGACTCACGGGATTATGGTCTCACGTAGCACTATGAGATGCTCTATGTCCCACCATTTTTTTGTGCCTCTGCTAAGGAAAAACAACACAAAATTGCACACATTATTGGTTTCTCACAGTCCTCGCAGGCTACCACAGATCTGCTCTAACACACCACATATCAAGCAAAGGACAAAATTTTTCTCTCGGCCTCAATTAACAAACATCATACACGCCTCTGATCCTAAGCTCTTATACCATGATAAAAACTGATATACTATGATTCAGTGGCTCTCTAGGTGAGATACCTGGAGAGTGCCCAAGCACTCCACACAATGCACTGACCATTTAGTCAGAAGAACCTCGTACATATAGTATTGCGAACTAATAAGGTGGTTTGAACCACTCCCTAGATAGTAGGATCTTAGACCTAATCTTAGAGTCTCAATCCTATCCTTATCATAACAAACAACTAAGTCTAGCTTTCTCTATTAATCCTAACAATGTTTTGGATGAGATGTTACTTCAAAATTAAAATTTTTAAATTATATATATATAATTTGTATTTGTATTTAAAATAGAAAATTACCTGAATCTAATTTATTATTTAAAATAGATAATGACATAAATGTATAGTATCATTAAAATATTAACCTTATTTTCTTTATTATTGTTTGCAAGTAATATCTTTGTCCTTAAATTTGTCGCAAATATGAGTTATGATGATTTTAAAAATACTTTCATTTAGCTATTAAAAAAATAAAACATCATAATAATATTTGAAGGGATTGTACTAATGTATAGAATAGATAGTGTTTACATAATTGTTATAATAAAACCTAATCCCTTGTAGTTGTTATTTTACATTATGTTGGAATGTTATATTTGATAGAAGTTAATTTCTTGCAATTTAAGAATATGTACTATTATCTTGGTAACTACATTTTTCATCTTGTTAAGTGAATTTCTTTATAATATAAAGAATTAAGAATATATATGTTGTGAATGTTTTTAAAGTAGTGTGCAAAAGTTATTTTTAAACTACTCAAAACAAAATAAAATATTATATTAATATTTGTGAGGTATGTATGATAAAACAAATTTCGAAATTGTGCATAACAATGGATAAAATATTATATTAATATTTGTGAGGTATATATGATAAAAACATTAGAAATTGTACATAATAATGGATGATTGTGATCTTATAGTGAATGTTGCAGGAGAATGTCACTCATCTATTTTTGTAGTGTCTTTTTGTTATTGCAGTGTGGATGAGGGTATTAGATTTTCTCCAACTTTCTCTTTTCTTGTTTTTCTTTTCGTTAGAAGTTTGTTATCAATGGTGGTTCAAGAAATAAGGGAGTTCAAATCTATCCTATTGTTCATTACTTGGGAGTTTTGGCGGGCAAGGAACTTGGTGATATTATTACTTGGGGGGCCTGGTGGGCAAGGAACTTGGTGATATTTGAAGAGATACCCATGAATATTGCGAAGATTTATACCAATGTATAGGTATGGATGGAGTTTATGGAAAATGACATACCGAGATTTATGGGGAATTTTCTACAAACGAAGTTTCTACTTGGTTTCTTTGATGGTGCATCAGACACTGGTAAATGTGGACGCGGGGCTATGCTGATGATTAGCCCATAGTTTCGATTACATTTCTTCTGGTTTGGCAAGGAGGACGCAAATTCTAGAGTTGGAAATTTGTCCCCTTCAAGGTTGCTATACTTGGCGAGGAAGCATCAATTGGATTTGATTTTTGTTTATGGTGACTCTAAAACCATTATTGATGGGGTTACGGGGAAATCTAACTTTTCGCCTTCGTCTTGGTTGACTCATATCAAGATGTTAATTCAATCATTTTCTCACATCTCCTTTCAACATGTTTAGAGGGAACATAACAATGCAGTTGATGGGTTATCAAAGGAACGTTTGCAAGCGATCCTAGGCTCTTTTTACTTTAGACTCAGATAGGTCGTGGTGGTTTTAAATGAAGGCGAGATCACTCTTGTTTGACTTTTTCTGTTCAAAAGATTCAATATGTTGCCACATCATTTTTGTCTGTCTAGATTTTGCTTCAAACATGTATTTTTAAGAACTATGGTCAAACTTTCATTAATTTGAAAGACAGAGGCCCTATAAGAAGAAAATATGTTTTGATCTAATATGTCCTTTTAGAACTTCTAATTTGAAGAAATTCAAATTGCAAACTATTAACATTTTATTTTTTCTCGATTTTACTTCACATGTATTTTTAAGAACTTCTGATTGCAAATTATTAACATTCTATTTTATTATCATGAATTCTTTCAGGATGATATATATATATATATATATATATATATATATATAAGTTTTTCTCTTCTAATAAAAAATTCCAACGTTTTTTCCGCCGAAGGATAAAAAAAACTCTTACATTTGATTTGAGTCGCTTGAAACAAAACATCGTAATAATATTTAAGGGATAATATAGATAATGAGGTTGCTCTTTTTTTTAAGAGTATTAATCGCGTTGTAATATTTGGTGTAGGAATATAAAGTTGTATTGAATGTTGATATATAAAGTTATTACGAGTGATGATGATTGGACGTTTTCCTTGAGCTGCTGAAGATAATACTAAACATCAAATTAATATTTTTCAAAAAAAAAAATCATCGTAATATTTGGGTGGTAACACGGAAGATGTGGTTGTTATTGTTCGTAAGGTATTTACCTATATTGTGAAATTTGTTGCAGATATTGTGTTAGATATTTGTAATGGATGATGATGACCTTGATGAGACAAGACAATACTGATAACATCCGTATTGGAGAGAAAATATAGATGATGTAGATATTCTTGCTAACTTGTAATGTACATAAAAAGTAGTTGAGATAATTATGATCATGTATTGCCAAACCGTTCCTCTAAAGTGAAAGTCACAGGATAATTGTGTAGGCCACGCGTTAGGGTATATTCCTGGTCAGTGGTCACTCATTTGTCTAATCTCCTTAGAAGTTCCACAAGTCGAGGGAGATGTAACAATCATGCTCATCCTGCCAAGTTGGAATGAAGTCCAACGCGGAGGTGTCGTCAATGGACGGGAAGTTCTGGAAGTTGAGGCACCCACTGCTGTCCAACAGAGACGCCCAGAAACCCCGTTCCTCCGAAATCTGGTGGCCGTTGCTCCACAACTCCGTTTCTGAAACCAAAGATGACTGCGACGGGGAGGCGACCGAGACGCCATTATTGATATTGTTAGCGTGTGGAGAGGGCGAAGTGGAAGGCAGTTCGTCCCGGGCATATTTAGCGGCGGCGAGCTGAATCTGGTGGCGTGAAAGAGAAGACGCCGACGGAATTGAAGGTACAGAGTCGGGAAAGTTGAATTTGGCGTTGGGGCCTCTCAAGCAATACACGGCGGCATCGTAAGCACGCGCGGCTTGCTCTGCCGTTTCGTAAGAGCCGAGCCATATCTTCGCTCTGGTTTTAGGCATCCGGATTTCGGACCCCCAACTCCCCCATTTTCGCATCCGAATTCCCTTAAATTTGGGGCGCTTTTCTCTGCATTCGTTACATGGAAGAGCATTCGTATGGTGTTCCTGCGAGGTTATCTCCATATCTGGCAAAGAAAAAACTGTGGTACTAACTAAAACTAGTGAGTGATTAAGGATCTGAATTTTGCAGTTGACAGATAGTGCGAAGTGTTGGACAGAGTGGGGTGTGTTCTTGCCGAGGATATATAGGTGTCCGTGTGCGTATCAAAAACGCGTATTTCTGAGGAGGAATTACAGTGCCACGCGTAGAACAAAATGACAAATGAGAGAACACGTGGAACGTCTGAAAAGTCTATGGAAAGAATGTCCACTCTCGTGACCTTTTACTCGAAAGAGAGTGATGGCGTGTAGTAATTTTGAGTTTATGACCAAAAGGAACCCTCTGTCACTGCTTACGCGGCACACCACTTTCAGTGGAGTGTGAAATTAGCCACTAATATACTTTCAGTCATCCTGAACCACAATTTAAATATTTTAAATGATTTGCATTAGAAATATCTTACATCGTTATCTGTATGTTGCAAATCTAAAGATGTGCGTTGGATAAATTGAAGAGCACTCAAAGTATATTTACACATCGAAAGATTGGGTGTCCCAAAAAGTTACATTATTATTATATTCTATATAATACGGAGGTTTGGAAATAGGATAATTTTAATGTTAAATGGAAAATTAATATTTAGATATATAAAATATTATTATTATTATTATTAATTAAAATTATATTAAAAATTATAAATATATTATATTATTTTTATATAATAATATTTAATGAAAATTTATCATAATTTAATTAAATTATATTAGACATTATAAATTGAACTCTATTACACTATTTAATAAAATTATATGCGTATATTTATAAAAAAAAAAAAATAATAATAATAATATAAGATAGAATAATGTAAATGCAGTATTATTATGTTGTGATATGTTATTTTGTTTTTAATATGAAGAAGATGCATATCTGTTTAATATTTAAATATAATTGACAAATATTTAACATAATTATATAATGATATATTTATTTTAATATTTAATTTAAATAAAATATTTTTATTAAAATATTTTTATATTAATTTTATATTTATAGAAATAATAATTGAAAGTAAAATATTTGTATAATTTTGAGGATTAGTTTATTTGGTAGAGGTTTTATTGCTAAAAGACTTTGTGACTGAGAGGTTATAGGTGATGCAGAGATTCTCAGTTAAATCAGATTCCTGTATATAGAACAATGAACTCTTCCTCCTTTCTTAAACACTCAAGAAAAATTCATTAAAATACTATTTGCTCCAAACAAATATACATATAATTGAAAAAGAGCTTATACAAATAAAACGCAGATATAAAATAATATTAGAAACCTTTGGCCCTTTCAAAAGCTCTCAAATTACTTCACACTCTCTTAATCCCTCACTTCTCACTTCTCTCACTCCTCAGTTTACACTTTTATACAATTCTCTTATTTATACAAAAATATGGATTTACTCCATTCCAAAAATCTCTCCACACAAATCTCAACTAAATCTAATTTAGATTCATTCTAGGTGTGGACTCAACAAAGTCCCATACATAGAATTCCTACTCCCTAAATTTGCTAACTAATTCTATTTCACTCATATCCTTTTAATTATTAAAAGAATATATACAAAAATCCTCACCTTTTCTCTTAATTTATTAAGATAAACAATTTAATTAATAAAATAATTAAAATGTCTCACCCCCCTTATTACATAATTAAATAATGAAAATTGAGCTTGATGCTCCTGCATCAGACTTCCAAGGTTGAAATTAACCATGATCGCCTGATCATGTGTTTTGGATCTTTGTCTTCCTGGATCCCATATCTTGTGTTGCAATGTTGCTACTTTTGTTTGTTTTGTTTCTCCAGGTCTCCACACTTTATGTTGCATTGCCCCATTGGCTATGCTTTCACACTCTTCTATTGTCTTCCTCTTGTTGCTTTTTCTTTGTTTTATTGTAGCGAGCTGCTTCCGGGATACTTTCATCATTATCCTCCTTATCAGTCTAATTTCTCTGTCCAATAGATCTTCTCTAGAATCTACAATAAAACGTGTACTTACAAAACAATTATTAAAATAAAAAACATAAGGCCTCAGTGCCTCTTTCTCCTCTGGAAACATTTCAGTATGTTTCTCTGAAATTTCTTCTTCCATTAGCACATAAATTTGCTGCTTTAAATCCTCCATGAGACTGTCAACTCGTCCCTCCTCCATATCATCTGTTTTAAGAATGTCTCCCTGTTTTTGTTCACAATAATGAACTTCTTAGAATTTATGAATTATTCCTACCTCCTTACTCTCTGTTTCTTTATTATTATTCAAAAAAAATTCTTTGTCTTTCTCTTTCAACAATGCACCCTCAGTATAGATCCTCTGTTTTTCCAACTCTCTTCTCTGAAGATCTAACTTTCTATATAACTTAACAATCTCAATTGGAGTGGAACTTGGAAATTTTACACAACTTTCCATACCTTCATTTGCTGTTGACCAGTCATCAGATGGTCCTTCTTCCTCTGCTTCAATATTTTCTGAATATTTCCATGGGACCCCTCTGTCTTCATTTCTTTCTAAGATTTTTCTATCTCAGCATCATTCTGAATAGATTTCAGATTCAAATCTTCTTCTTTAACAAAATTCAAAGTTTGTTCAACACTCTGTGATGTATCTACAATCACACACAAATCATTAGTCTTAAAAACATAAGACCTTGTGGTCTCACTTGATGCTTCAGTCAACATTTCTCTTTGCTGCTCTGAATCCTTCATTTGATTCAGTTCTTCTGTAGGTTTTTCTTCTATCTCATCATTACTTTCATAAAGTAATGGACCAATTTCTGGCTCACATATCAAATCTTCCTTTAAACTGAGTAAATCTTCCTTCAACTAAACATTCACTCTATGATCCCACTTCACTTGCAATTTCTGCCATGTGACTTTCCTCTTCATATTCCATCCACATCTCTGGCCTACTTTATTTCTCCATAACATTTCCTTCAACAAATCAAGATGGAAATTTATCTCAGCTCTCTCTCTGTCAATATTCTCTTGACTCATTCTCATGTCATTTGACTTGGCATATTCCTTTTCATTTCCCTTGTTGTGGTCTTCTTCAGAACCTTTGCAATGACCCTCAATAGTCATCTTTTTCTCTATCGTCATGAGTTTGTCACTCATTCATCATGAGCTATACTAAAGCCTCTGCAACAGTAGTCTTCCTTGCTGCCACTTACCTCACCAATCCTTCCTCTGGATTTGCTCTTTGGTAAGCACCAGTTCTCTATTCTTTGGAACCTCTTTCAGCATCTCTTTTCTCTCTCTAGGCTTCAACTCACCTGCACACAACTGTCCTTCTTATCCAATCTCCGTTGGAATTCTTCAAGGTTCTGCCCGCACTTTGCTTTCATTCAGAAACTATTTCTAGTCTCTTTCAACAGTACTTTTAAAACTATGATCTTTGTTTGCTGAGATTTCCTTCAACTGTCTGGAACCTGTATTTTGCAAATATCATCTTCAAAACCAAAGTTAAAATAAAACATATCATCTCACCTTCAAGATCTCTGTGTGATCTTGTTCCATCTCTCACCTGTACTTTCATGCACCATACAACTGCATATTATAAATAGTACATCATTCACAATCCTTCACACAAATGCCACTCACGCAAATTTCAAAACCCATATATTATGCATAAAAAACTCTCACATAAAAATGCATGTTCCCCCCTATATCACCTAGGATTAGCACATTTCCCTTTTTCCATTCACTTTGCATTCATTTATACCTCCACATTTGCAACATTTTCACTTTAATGTTGAGTGACATGCTGAGATATCATTTCCGTAAATACTTGTCTATAAATTCAATTAAGAAAATCCCAAAATGTCAACACATAACATGCTCACTTAACATACCTTTGCCATTTTCTGTGCCTTCTTAATTTGTCCGAGTGAATCCCTTCTCATCCCATTGACTGGTCTCTTCACAAGCAAGATCTCCACATGTTCTTCAAACATTTATGTCCATGTGAATTGTAAATTTTCAATTTTAGTTTTACCGCTCCATAGTACGAAAACTAGCTCGAAAGGAATGCCCCTCAATTCCATCTATTTGTCAACAATATTGCAGGCTTCCACAATGATGTGGATTTACAACAACTCTTTCTTTGGAAAATTCTTCACACAATCAATTCAAGATTACTCACTTTCATGAATGCCCAGGCTATGTACTAATACCAAATATTGTAGCAAAAACCAAACACAATTCCTGCCAATCAAATATTTGTAGTAAAATGTGTAATTTTACCAAGGCCCAAATTTTTCCACTTGATGAGATTAATTTACCTTTTTTCGATCTAAATATGCCAGATTACCACTACGTCAACCAATGTAGAATGCCCCTTATTTCCAACACAAATGATATAAGTGTCACAAACCAACATACTATTATTCAACCCAATGGTTTTTTAAGATCTCACTTAAAACATATCATGGATAAGTGAAATCCATTGAATTCATTAAATAACAGAAATTTAATTGAATGTCATATGGGCCGCATCATACCTCATACCTTGTCACCATATAAATCATTGCATAAACCACTTGTAATTAATTCAAGACCTCAACGTTAACACTTCAATGTTAATGTCATAACCCATGTAATATATGTAATACCCACGTAAATGTCACGCGAGCTTGTGACAAAGCATTGTCACTGTCATCTTAGACACACGACAAAGCTGGAAAGACAGTGCCTCCCACGCAAATGTAATGTCAAACCATAGCATATGTAGGACAAACTACACCACGTATATAATGTTTATGCAAACCATATATCAAACCTGCTTCTTCCAACGTTGGAACTGTATATCAACCATGTCATATGTATGCCTCATCGCAATGAATTGCAGGTTGTTGATGCGCGTAGTCATCGTGGCATGGTTACTGTGCAAAGATGGTGGTGCTTCTAACCAAACCGCAGCATGAAGTCCATTCTTCACTCTTTTTGCTGTCATGGCTCTGCAAAAAAAATATGACAGTTCTTCAAATCTGCATCACAAATAATGTGACTTTGTTCATTCAATGCCCATGGTAATGTTTGTTGGTGCCCAGAGCTCCATCAACCACGACATTCCTTCTATCACCCAGCAAGGTAACACATTTGTGTTCACCTGCGGCTCTATCTATGGCCATGGCAATGCGTTTGCAAAATCTATGTTCACTTGCCCGCTTTGTAACTACACTCCCTCCTTCGATGGTAGCCTTATACTCATTGCATGATCTGCGTTATGCTTCACATGAACGCTGTCACTTAACTTTGCATTAACGCTTCCAATCGAATCACCCTTACTTCAATGCTCCAATACAGCTCGACTTCATCATGCGCTGCCCAATTTCTGCTTCAAAGCTTCAACACATCTCGAATTCAAAATTACCTCAACATTCCAGCATTTTCTTTCGACTACACCTAGGTTCCAGCAATCTTCTTTGCAGTGTTCTTTCAAAAAAAATTCAAAGGGGAAAACATAGACTCGATTCTGCCCCTTTCTTTGATACCAAATGATGCAAGGATTCTGGGTTAAATTAGATTCCCACATATAGAACAATGAACTCTTCCTCCTTTCTTAAAAACTTAAGAAAAACTCATTAAAATACTATTTATTTCAAACAAATATACATATAATTGAAAGAGAGCTTATACAAATAAAATGTAGATATAAAATAACATTAGAAACCTTCAACCATATATTACATTGGAGAGCTTCTGTCAGCTCTTGGCCCTTTCAAAAGCTCTCAAATTACTTCACACTCTCTCTTAATCCCTCACTTCTCACCTCTCTCACTCCTCTGTTTACACTCTCATACAATTCTCTTATTTATACAAAATATGGATTTACTCCATTCCAAAAATCTCTCCACACAAATCTCAACTAAATCTAATTTAGATTCATTCTAGGTGTGGACTCAACAAAGTCCTGTACATGGAATTCCTATTCCCTAAATTTTCTAACTAATTCTATTTCACTCATATCCTTTTAATTATTAAAAGAATATATACAAAAATCCTCACCTTTTCTCTTAATTTATTAAGATAAACAATTTAATTAATAAAATAATTCAAATGTCTCACCCCCTATTACATAATTAAATAATGAAAATTGAGCTTGATGCTCTTGCATCAATAGGGGTCATTTCTCCTTGTGTCCTTGGGGTTAGGTTTTGACTAGTTAATTTGCTAAGATTTCCAATATCAAGTTTGGTTGAAAAAAATAATAATAATGATGTGTAAAAAGACCTTTTTAAATTGAAAAAAAAATGAGAATATTTGTATTTCAATGGATTTCACCCTTCTTGAAGGATGATATATCTAGAATTAAGATTAACTAGCAATTTCACCACATGTTGGAAAGGAAATGTTGTAAGGTTGTGCTATAGAAAAGAATAGCATATAAGAAAGAAGAGGTAGTAGGAACTTTCTCGGCTCCAACTAATCCTCCAGAATAAGGGGTGGAGAATTATGTTTACTAGACCTCAAATCAAAATATCCATATTGGGTAATTGATGTGGAACAACTTCTTTGTTATTAATTGCATGTAAGATGTGTTTTTTCATAATGGATGAGACATTTTGGCCAAAGCACTCAAGCCCTTTATATGACGAAATTTGCATGTTTATTTTTTTCTACATGAAGGATGCACTTGGTTTTTATGACCAAGTTGGCCAGACTTCACCCTTCCATGAAATTATTTGCTTCTATCACATTTGCAATGTTGAATTTCTTTGATACTACTCCTAGAACTCTGACTTTGCTCTACAGATAGAATTATTTAATGGAATAAAAACTTATCACTATGACATGTTGTACTTCATAAGAGACTACTAAGAAGCTTAAGTATGGTAAATCCACCTTCACCTGTCATTTGAACATAGAGCATAACGTTATCTTAATCATCAATTTTATGGATAAGAGACATTTGGGTCCTTTTTAACCCTTGGAGATGATTAATTAATCTCAGTTCAGATAATTTATATTAATAAGTTATCTACAATCATATTTCCATAATTCCTCTTTGAACGACCAATATTCCACTTATTTGGAAATTTTCACCTCAGTCAGAATAAAAAACATCATGAAGACCCAAAAGTGAGAAGAAAAAATCAGCTCATAATCAGAGAATCTATTGACTTCTTTAAGGATCATAATTCAAGACTTTAGTGCCTTTTAAAAATCATTTATTTTCCCATCAAATAAAAAGCAACAATCAAATTTTGTAGTGACAAGAATGAGAACAAATTTTAAATGTAATAACTCCCTTCCCTATGTTGATATTCAACAAGATGATGAGCTTAGTGAAAATTAAGCACCTTCACTAAGTGGGGCCCGCAGACTATTTTTAGGTGTATGTCTATTTTTAGACATGGTAAGCATATTATATAAGTTGCAGGATGTTATTTGTAGATGGTTGGTCAAATGTGAAAAATAGATGAGATTGTATTTTTAGAATATTGGGCGAAATCTATTTATAGATCGTTAATCTAAAAATTGATGCATGTCGATTATTATTAGCCCTTAATAATAATCCGACAATAAATATCAACTTATTCTCTTGGAGCACTTTATTTCAGTTAACAGATTTGGCAAATTAGTGGGCTGGAGGAATTACACAATTCCTAGGGTGGTTGGTGACTCATGCATGGAGGACTCAGTTAGAACTGAAGTGGAAAAGTTATGATAGAGTTGGAAGAGTAGTTATGGTAGTTGTTATTCAGTTTAACTTAGTTAAGTGAGTTAAACTCAGTTGTGCTAGTTGTATCTAGTTCTAACTGAAGATACACTAGTGAGAGTTTAGTGAATTAATTCACAACTAGAGACTCACTTGCAACTAAACAAATACAACAGTTAACTACTTGCATATCAGTTCCAGTGGAGACCCAGTGGAGAGATAGGTGAAACTTGGGTGAGATGGACTATTTGTTGTGACTATAGTGATGCATTCAATGCATCTGACACACATTGGAGATGCCAATGAGGATTGTGCAATCAAGGCAAACCCAATTCGAATTCATTCCGAGGTCTTCTTCAGTAGGTATTGTGCAGTGGAGGCAGGTTGTCAAGAGGCAAGAAATTGGTGCATAGATATGAAAATTTCTGCATGACAGTGTGTAATGATTGTTGATTCTACTGAGAGCTTGATGTAGTAAGCTTTGTATGAGATTATTACATGATTCCATTGATATACATAATATATGATAATTGGGGTTTTTAGCTTTAAGATTTTCCTATTTGTTGGCAATATGATGCAGAGTGTTGTCCTTGATGGCAACCCACTGAATGAAGATGCAGACATATGACTGTTGACATGTGTTGTCCTTGATGGCAATTCACCTAATGAAGTTATTCTTGGCATAATGGACTTGTGTGTACAGAAGGCAATGAAGAAAGGATTTCAGCATGTGCTAAATCTTGATGAAAAGAGTATGTCTCTAGGTATACGCGGATTTTCTTAGGGGGAGTCGCGTATGCACGCGGGAAACAACGTTCCAAGTCGCGTATGGGCAAAAGCGCTCAAAAAGTGCAAAACCAGGGGTATCCACCATGGTATTGACCCATTGTATTGGGTAATGATCCGCCTAATTGACCCCATCCAAGAATACCATTGGAAGCCATGAAGTTTGAGCTCTGGTATAGAAAAAGGTTAAAACATATTAAGAGATGGAAAGTTACGTAGATTTTGTTATCGGATAGATGCGGAGTATAGAGCTTGAATGAATACTTCACTCTGAAGTAGATCTGAATGGAAAGGGTTACACTTGAATGATAAATCTGAATAGATGATGCACCAATGATGAAGAAGGGGATCTAGATCTGAAATGCACTTGTATCTACTAGATATGCTTATGGAAGGCTTAGATCTGTGATGAGGAGAACATCTAGGCGAACATCTGTCTGAAGAAAAAGGGTAAATCTGAACTGAATATCTGATCTGAAGAAGTATGCTGCTCTATAATGATTGAAGATCTATACGCTACTTCGCCGCAGAGGAAGCGCGTATATACGCGGATTCTCTGAAGATAAAGCGCGTATGCACAATGAAATATACACAGAGGTATACGCTGGTTTGTGTGGACGGAAGCACGTATATACGCGACATCAGTGAAGTGAAAGCGCGTATGAAAACTAGGGTTTGCTGAAGCATGGGGTATGAAACATCTGATCTGTTCTGCTGTATTACTGCTATCTGATCTGTGTTGTTTGAATTGGTTAGTATCTGTTTGGTGAAGTATGTTTGAGCTTAAAAGTATGGAATGGGTCCAGTCTGAAAATATGATGAAACGTGGCCTACAAGTTGTGTTCTATTGAAGTTGTTGGATCCAGTGTGAAAATTGATGAAACATGGTCCATAGAGGTGCTGAGGGTTGTAGCCTTCAGTCAGGGGGTTGTAGCTCCCTTCCAGGTGAGGCTGGTAAACGAGATCAGGGGGTCGTAGCTCCCTTCCAGGAGAGGCTGGTAAACGAGTCAGGGGGTTGGAGCTCCCTTCCATGAGAGGCTGGTAAACGAGCGCAGGTGGGTGCCTGCGTGCTGGTCAAGTCTGCGCCAGCACATATGTTGTAAGATGTTTTCTCTATAATAAAATATTGAAGGCTAAGAAACTGCAGCGGTGGTTTTCTCCCGACTTGGGTTTCCACCTAAAAATCCTGGTGTTCATGTGTGATGCTTTGTGTGTGATGGTTTATTCTGTTCTTACTGCACATGCTTACTGTTTATAGAACATCTAATGGATGAATGATGGAATGATATAAGTGAAAGTCTAATAACACATAATTAGATATGTTGTGTACGCGGTTTCGGGGTATCGTAGCGTATATACACGAGTTTGTTTCAGGAAATCCGCGTATGGGTTTTAGAAACAAGAAAAATTAAAAGTTTTGAATATGCAGTAAATACTGATTCACCCCCCCTCTCAGTATTTTTCCCAACAATTGGTATCAAAGCCAGGTCCTTTTGCAGAAGCTTGATCGCTTGAAGGAGATCCGTCGCAATGGGAAGTCAAGAAGGAGTAATGTCTATAAAGCCACCTCTATTCAATGGAAGCAATCTGATATTCTGGAAGGTACGAACAAAAGAATATCTGCAAAGTCTTGGTGCAGATGTATGGGCAATCGTGGAAGAAGGTTATCAATACCCAGCAAGTATTCCTACTGATGCAGCAGAAAGGAAGAAGTATGAAATCAATGCCAAAGCAGTGAATGTCTTGTTAGGAAGCATGTCTGAATCGGAATTTGCTAAAGTGATGCAGCTACATTCAGCAAAAGAAATATGGGACAAAATCATTCTAAGCTATGAAGGAGACACAAAGGTAAAAAGTGCAAAACTCCAAACTCTTAGAATTGAATATGAAAATTTGAAGATGCATAGTGATGAAAATGTTGCCAGTTTCTTTCTTCGTCTAGATGATATTGTAAATCGGATGAGAAATTTGGGTGAAACCATAAGCGATACTACTCTGGTGGAAAAAGTCTTAAGATCCTTGACTTCAAAATTTGACTCTAAAGTTTCAACTATTGAAGAAAGGCAAGATCTGCAAACTCTTACTATTGTTCAATTACATGGTATTCTGACTGCTTTTGAAATGAGGCAAGGAGGCCCTTCTCAAATCAAAGAAGCTGCTTTTAAGGCATCTGCAAAAGGAAAAGAAAAGGAAGTTGTCAAAGAATCCAGCTATATATCTGAAGAAGAAGAAGAAGCAAATTTTGTAAGAAGACTTCAACTAGGTACCGGAAAGTTCAAAGGTAAGCTTCCTTTCAAATGTTTCAATTGTGGAAGAGTTGGTCATTATGCTGCAAAGTGTCCTTATAAAGAAACCTTGGCTAAAGGAAAATAAGTAGCAAGAAGGAATAAGAATCGATCTAGCATAAGAAAAAGTTATTATACTAATGAAGACAGTGATGGATCATCTAATAGTGAGGAAGAATGTGAAGAAGACTTTAGACTTCTCATGGCTTTTGAACAAAGAGAAGAAAAGGATACTTTCGTGGATGCTCTAGAGGACAATGATTTTCTTGAAGAAAACAATCAACTCAAAGTAAGCCTAGTAGAAAAGAACATAATCATAGAGACTCTTGAAAGACAGCTTGAAGCCAAGGAAAAATGCATTGAGGAATTGGAGTGTGAAATAGTAAGTCTAAGGAAGGATAATGAGAAAGTGAAGACTCTCAATCTTAGATTTGCTAAAGGTTCAGAAACCTTAGATGAGATTATCAAGACACAACGGTCTCCTCTTATAAAAACAGGTCTTGGATATACTGGGGAATCTTCCCAGACTTCAGCACCAAATTATCTGAAAGCAGTCACAACTAGTTCTCTTCACTCAGCCACTCAGCAAGGGAACAAAGGTTCTTTACAGGTAAAGCATGATCATCTCAAATCAAGGATCACTAACAGGGATATCCCTCAAAGAAGCAACAACCAACATGTAAATTCAAATAGAAGATTTCATGATCGCCGGAATTACTACTTCAATGGACAATGTTTCTCATGTCACAATTTTGGTCATAAAGCTGTTCAATGTGTTGCATATAAAACCATCATGACAAGAGAAGCAAGAAAGAAAAGAATGAATATTGAACCAAAGAAGAATACCTATAACAACTTTTCTCCTCTTCAAAATGAAGTTGAATGTACTTATTGCAATAAATTTGGTCATGAAGAATCTGAATGCAGAAGCAAGGTCTAGCCAAATGAACATGTTCCCTCAAACTCTAAAGTATGGAAAAAGAAAGAAATACAGGTTTAAAATTGTGGGATAGCATTATTTGCAGAAGGTGAAGAAAATCAATGGTACATTGATAGTGGGTGCTCAAGACACATGACAGGTGACAAAAGAAAACTTCTTACATATAATGCTCTAGAAAAGGAAAAGAAAGTTACATTTGGAAATGATACTCCTGCTGTAATTAAAGGAAAAGGGTCAGTATTTCTAAAAGAAAAGGTGAAGGCTAATGATGTCATGTATGTGGATGGATTAAGGCACAACCTGTTAAGTGTAAGTCAAATGTGTGATCAAGGAACAGAAGTGGTCTTTAGTTCAAAAGAATGTGTGGTTCGTGATCTTGATACAGGTAAAATCATTATAAAAGGAAAAAGAAATCCTAGCAACCTGTATGTACTGAACGGCATAGATCAATGTTACTTGAGCAAGTCTTGAGAAAATTGGCTATGGCATAGAAGGCTGGGGCATCTGAGCTTCTCTCAAATCAACAAAGCAAGCAGACTTCAAGCTGTTCGTGGTCTTCCCAATATTAATCTACCAGAAAGCATCATATGCAAATCTTGTCAATTCGGTAAGCAGACCAGATTACGTTTTAATGCCAAAGAAGGATCATCAAGTAAGCCTCTTGAACTCATTCATACTGACATATGTGGACCTATGAGGAAGAAGTCACCACGTGGGGAAGAATACTATATCTTATTTATTGATGATTACTCTAGAATGTGTTGGATCGGGCTCATTAAACACAAAGATGAAGCATTTGAAAAATTTCAGATCTTCAAAGCTTTAGTTGAAAATGAATTAGATCTAAAAATCAAGTGTCTTAGATCCGATCGAGGAGGAGAATATACATCAAATGAATTCTTTGAATTTTGTGAACAACATGGCATAAAAAGACAATTCTCTGTAGCAGGTACTCCACAACAAAATGGCGTAGCGGAAAGAATGAATAGAACAATTCAACAAATGGCTAGAGCTATGCTTGATGATTCTGGAACTCCTGACATGTTTTGGGGTGAAGCAGCACATACAACAGCTAACATTCTCAACAAGGCTCATGTTCGGGTAAATAGTGACAAAACTCCATATGAACTCTGGTATGGTAATTCTCCATCTGTGAAGCATTTTAGAGTTTTTGGAAGTAAATGTTTTATCAAAAATAATGATGAAAAGCTTGGCAAGTTTGAACCTAGATCAGATGAAGGGATATTTCTTGGTTACTCATCTTCAAGTAAAGCATACAAATGTTACAATAAAAGGCTTCGAAAGATTGTTGAATGCATTGATGTTGTTATTGATGAGTCTCCCGTAGCTCCTAAAGAAGAAAAACAAACAACAAAAGAAGATGATGGTGACCTATTTCCTTCAACATCAAATGATATAGACAATGGATCCAATGAAGAACCTGAAGATGATCTATCTGGAAAAGCTCCATCAAGATATGTGCAAAAGAATCATCCTGAATCTCAGATTTTGGGTGACAAGGAATCAGGTGTACGAACAAGGAGAACTCTTGTAGGATCTTCTAATCATCTGGCACTTCTATCCACAATTGAACCACACAATGTCAATCAAGCTAGCAAAGATGAATGTTGGAAGCAAGCCATGAATGAAGAGCTTGATCAAATTGAAAAGAATGACACTTGGGAATTGGTACCAAGACCACATGATAAAAATGTCATTGGAACTAAATGGATTTTCAAGAACAAGTTAAATGAGAATGAGGATGTTGTAAGAAACAAAGCTAGGTTGGTTTGCAAAGGGTATACTCAACAAGAAGGTATAGACTTTGAAGAAACTTTTGCTCCTGTAGCTAGACTTGAAGCCATAAGAATGTTTCTTGCTTTTTCAAGTTATCAAAAAATCAAAGTCTATCAAATGGATGTTAAATCTGCTTTTCTTAATGGTGATCTAGAAGAAGAAGTATATATAGAACAACCGGAAGGATTCATTTTGGGAAATGATGCAAATCTTGTTTGTAGACTTAAAAAGGCTCTATATGGTCTCAAACAAGCTCAAGGGCTTGGTACTATCGTCTTGACAAATATCTTCATCAACAAGGATTTTCAAAGGGGTCTGCTGATAGCAACTTATACACAAAAGTTGAAAATGATAAACTATTGATTGTGGTTGTATATGTTGATGATATCATATTTGGGAGTAATGAAGAATCTTTGAGTCAAAAATTTTCTTCTGTCATGCAGCAAGAATTTGAAATGTCCTTACTTGGAGAACTAACATTCTTTCTTGGCTTACAAGTGCATCAAACTACAGATGGTATATTCCTATCACAAGAAAAATATCTTAAGCAAATTCTGAAGAAGTATGGCATGGAAGAATGCAAACCTGTAAGTACACTAATGATAACCGGATGCAATCTCAGTTCTCATGATGATTCTCCCACGGTGAATCAACCAGAATACAAATCAATGATAGGAAGTCTACTTTATCTCACTGGAACTAGACCAGACATTATGCATGCAGTTGGGATTGTTGGACGATTCCAAGCTAATCCAAAAGAATCTCACCTTCAGGCTGTTAAAAGAATTTTCAAATATCTTCAAGGAACTCAAGACCTTGGTCTATGGTATCCAAAGAATGGTGATCTTACTCTTCATGCTTACACTGATGCAGATTGGGCTGGAAGTGTTGATGATCGGAAAAGCACTAGTGGTGTTGCATTCTATATGGGACCCCGGTTAGTATCTTGGTTCAGCAAGAAGCAAAATTCTATTGCCTTATCTCTACGAGAAGCGAGAATATGTGGGAACATACATCTTGTTACCTCAATACTCATTTCGTCGCCTTGCAAGATTTTCAAATCATTAACCCATCTCCCCTATCCCCGTTAAGTGCTGACAATACAAGTGCCATCGATGGTCTAGAATCACCATTGTGCATAGAGGGACAAGCACATTCCCATCAAGTAGCACTTCTCGTGAACAGAGTAGCCGAACAAAAGGTGAGTTGGAGTATGTTCCTCCAAAGAACAAGTTGTTGATATCTTTACAAACCTGCGCGAAGCGTTCGGTATCTGAACTGAGAGGTAGGAGTGTTCTGCGCGATCGAAAAAGAACAATTACGCTTAAATTTAGAAGATGGCATTGGATACGTGGATTTCATGAAACACAGTCGCGTATATACGCGAGTTCATGCACAGAAAACCGCGTATGTCTGATTGCTGACAATTTTCTGTTTGGAGTCAGCTCTCTTCAGCACAGCTGCAGTGCTGTTTGGTATCTCTGATACTGTTTGGTATCTCTGGTGGTGTTCCAGTTCTCATAATTAATTCATGCCTTGATGATTTGTTCTTGAGAAAGTGTTCGGGATGCACTAACGAAGAGGGGGAGGCCTTGGTCGTATGGGAATTTGCTTGGATGCACGGTCCAGAGGGCAGTGGCTTTCTGGCAGTATAATGCATTGTGGGCTTTATAGTGGTTCTGAAATATGTTCTCCTTCTTGACATTACAATCTTGGTTATATAGAAAAGTCATTTTGTATGTTGATGAAAAGGTCATGTTGAGACCATGATGGGGTATGTGTCGGTCATGTAAGGACTAGTCAAGTTTGTTTTTGCAAACCCACTCTTGGTTCTGCTATTGGCGGGGTCATTATTTCAACACCACTTGGTTGGGTACTTGAGTCTCCTATGTAAATCCACTTGGTTGGATATTTGATGTAAGAATGAGTCTTTGGTGATAAGAAGTTCATAGAGTCACGTACTTCGTTGGAAATTATGTTTGAAGATTCAGCATGAACTCAGGGGGAGATTTGTCACTTCGGTATATATCAGATTTGCAGAATGCTTCATGAGGAGAAAAGGGGGAGAGTATGTTGGTTTTTGATCAGCCCTTTGCCCTTGATGTCAAAGGGGGAGAGTGACATGGTGTTCTTTTTTGAATGGTGTCATTGTATTCTTATTGTACCTATACACCATCGTGGTTGCCATCAAGTCCAAAGGGGGAGATTTTTGGCAATATGATGCAGAGTGTTGTCCTTGATGGCAACCCACTGAATGGAGATGCAGACATATGACTGTTGACATGTGTTGTCCTTGATGGAAATCCACCTAATGAAGTTATTCTTGACATAATGGACTTATGTGTACAGAAGGCAATGAAGAAAAGATTTCAGCATGTGATAAATCTTGATGAAAAGAGTACGTCTCCAGGTATACGTGGATTGGCCTGGGGGAAGTCGCGTATGCACGCGGGAAACAACGTTTCAAGTCGCGTATGGGAAAACGTGCTCAAAAAGTGAAAAACCAGGTGTAACCACCATGGTATTGACCCATTGTATTGGGTAATGATCCACCTAATCGACCCCGTCCAGGAATACCATCGGAAGTGATGAATTTTTTCTCTCATGGTATTGAAAAAGGTTAAATCTATATAAAGAGATGAAATTCATTATGCAAGGACAGTGGTGTGGTGCAAGATGTTTGAGCTTGAATGAATACTTCACTTTGAAGTAGATCTGAATGGAAAGGGTTACACTTGAATGATAAATCTGAATGGATGATGCACCAATGATGAATAAGGGGATCTAGATCTGAAATGCACTTGTATCTACTAGATCTACCTATGGAAGGCTTAGATCTGTGATGAGGCGAACATCGAGGCGAACATCTGTCTGAAGAAAAAGGGTAAATCTGAACTGAATATCTGATCTGAAGAAGTATGCTACTCTATAATGATTGAAGATCTATACGCTACTTCGCCGCAGAATAAGCGCGTATATACGCGGATTAGCTGAAGATAAAGCGTGTATGCGCAATGAAATATACATAGAGGTATACGCTGGTTTGTGTGGACAGAAGCGCGTATATACGCGACATCAGTGAAGTGAAAGCGCGTATGCAAACTAGGGTTTGCTGAAGCATGGGGTATGAAACATCTGATCTTTTCTGCTGAATTACTGGTATCTGATCTATGTTGTCTGAATTGGTTAGTATGTGTTTGGTGATGTATGTTTGAGCTTAAAATTATGGAATGGGTCCAGTCTAAATATGATGAAACATGGCCTACAAGTTGTGTTCTATTGAATTTGTTTGATCCAGTGTGAAAATTGATGAAACGTGGTCCTCAAAGGTGCTGAGGGTTGTAGCCTTCAGTCAGGGGGTCGTAGCTCCCTTCCAGGTGAGGCTGGTAAACGAGATCAGGGGGTCGTAGCTCCCTACCAGGAGAGGCTGGTAAACGAGCTTCGAGCGCGGTGGGTATACAGCATCTTTGATAGAAATGCACGGCCTGTCACATTGTAAAATGTTTCTCTATAATAAAGATTGAGAAGAGGCCGAGCATAGCAGCGGTGGTTTTCTCCCGACTTGGGTTTCCACCTAAAAAAATCCTGGTGTTCATGTGTGATGCTTTGTGTGATGGTTTGCTCTGCTCTTACTGTTCATGTTTACTGTTTATTAAACATCTGATGAATGAATGATGGAATGATTTAAGTGAATATCTAATAACATAATTAGATATCTGTGTATACGCGAGTTTCCTAAAGGGTATCCGCGTATATACGCGAGTCTGTTTCAGGAAAGTAGCGTACGGGTTTTAGAAACAAGAAAAAGTAAAAGTTTTGAATATGCAGTAAATACTGATTCACCCCCCCCACCCCCTCTCAGTATTTTTCCCAACACTATTAAACAACTGTGTTTATATGTGATTGATTTTCTTCATGTGTTTGCAATTGGCGATTTAATTTCTGCAAAGAATTAAGTGGAAGGATTTTGTACTTAACATAAGATTAATTTTTTATATTAGGAGAATCCAGTAATAGTATTAGTATTAATAAATTTCCACATGGTATCGGAGCAGTGTTAATCACTGGAGATTGCAATAGTGAAGCAATGCTGAGTTTTGTGCTAGAGGACAATTCGAATTTGCTGCAGAAATTTCTTGGTGTGACAGTTGAGTATTCATTGAAATGGATTTCAATGGGTTGCGGTTGGAATATGCCCTTGAGGGTAGCTCGAACTATATAGCCTGGAAGGATAGGATGGAAGCGGTGCTTGAAAATAATGGACTGAAGGATTTCATCGATAACGACGTTCCTAAGCCTACTTCTAGTGATGCTGCAGTACTTGACGCATGGAAAAAAAAGGTAGCACAGACAAGAATAATTATGTTGGAAGGTGTGAAATACCATATTGTGTCAAGCCTTCAGGGGAAAGCCACTCCATTTTTAATGTGGAAGGCTTTGATATCTCTTTTCCAAAGCAGGAGCGACCATAGGAAGTTGGTGCTGAAAGATAAGCTCAAAAAATTCAAAATGGAGAAGGGCGACAATATTCCAAAATATCTCACGAAGTTTTTCCAATGCAGGGATGAGCTGGGGAGTGTGGTAATTACAGTTACGAATAATGACTTGGTGAGCTTGACTCTCCTTGGTCTTCTGAAGAGTTGGCATAGCTACGAAGAATTTGTCAATGGACAGGAGAAACTGTCGGATTGGGAGTGACTTTGGTCGGATCTTGTGCAACAAGAGACAAGGCAGAATACCAAGGATGGATCTTCATCGAAGAATGATGATGAAGAGAATTGAGCTTTGGCTGCCAAATCAAGGAAAAGGAAGGGGAAGAAATCCCATCCAAAATCCGAGGCTAAAGGCAAGAAGTTGGATTTGTTCAAGGTGAAGTGTTTTCACTGTCACAAACATGGGAATCTCGCCACTAACTTCCCATGGAAAAAGAAGAACAAGAAGGCTGCTGGAGCTGCAATGGGTGAGGCCTTAGCCTCGCAATTTTAACTTGATTTCTCTTTGATCACATACTTGGTTTCAAGCGCAATGGGATCGGTGTGGTATCTTGATAGTGGTGCTTCCTTCCATATGACGGGAGACAAGAAGTTGTTTAGTGACTTGGAGGAGAAGGATCTCCAAATGCATATAGAGATGGGCAACGATGGTAGATACAGTGCGACCAGCATTGGAAACATTACCTTTGCGAGGGAATCAGGTAAACCATTTATGTTGAAAGATGTTATGCATGTTCCAGGCCTGAAGAAGAAGTTGGTCTCGGTCGCTATTTTGGAGGACAGAGGTTATGACGTTGTTTTCAGCGAGGGAAAATATTTCCTGCGACATAAAACAACGGGTCAAACCAAGAGGATAGGGATTCAAGCAAAGAATCTCTACAAGATGGAGGTAGATGGCTACGCTGCAATGATGGGCAAAGTAGAAGAAGTTGTGAGCCGAGATTAGGGCTAATTATGGCACAGGAGATTGGGCCATCTTCACCATGGTGCCTTGAAGATTTTGCAGCAGATTTTTATTGGACTTCCCAAGGGTACTCTTGTGCAGTCAGATTAGTGTAAGGGATGTACTATGGGTAAGTTTGTGAAGACCACCTTTCAGGAGAAGGAGAACTGTGCTTCAGTGATCCTAGAGAGAATTCACACAGACGTCTGTGGACCTTTCTCGGTTGCTTCAACAACAAAACATGGGTATTATGTTATATTTGTTGATGACTATTCTCGTAGATGTTGGATCTTCTTTATGCAGAAGAAGAGCGAAACATTCTCAAAGTTCTGTGAGTTTAAAGCATTGGTGGAGAAGGAGTCAGAGAAGCAAGTGAAGGCTCTGCGGAGCAATAATGGTGGTGAATATATCTCGAACAAATTCAAAGGCTTTTGTAGCAAAGAAGGAATTTGAAGAGAACTCATAGCGCCTCATAACCCACAATAGAATGGGGTCGCGGAGAGGAAGAACATAACAATTGTGGGTGTTGCACGAGCTATGCTACATGACCAAGGCCTACCAATGCACTTGTGGATGAAAGCATGCAACACTATAGTTTATGTGTAAAACTGTTGCCCTCATAGTGTACTTGGCATGAGTACACCTAAAGAAGCTTTTACTGGTAAGAAGCCTGATATTTCTCATCTGAAGATTTTTGGCTCATCTGTTTACATTCATGTGAAAAAGGATGCTAGGAAGAAGCTGGAGATGATTGTAGAAGTTGGGATATTTGTGGGGTACAGAGAAACACCTCATAATTATTTTGTGTATTTTCCAAACAGTCGGATGATTGTGGTGCGACGGGATACAAAATTCAATGAGGTGAAATCCATGAAGTTGTCACTTGAGATGAAGCTACACTTGCATGCAGAGGAGGAGCTACTTGCTCCCAAAGATGAGCCTCTAGATGTGGATCAGCCACAGGAGGAGATTCATGGAATGGAGGAGTCCACTCATGCAGAAGCAAACATCAGAATAGGTAGAAGGCGTACCATAGAAGATGAGAGACTGAAGCTTGATGCGACACAGAATGTAGGAGTCCCTACATCACAGCGCAGACAGAGACAGTCACCTGACCGATTTACTGGATACATGGCTCTCATGAGCAAGTGTATCGTGACAAAGTCATCTTCCTTTGAGGAAGCAACGCAAGAGCCCACATGGGTAGATGCCATGGTGGAGGAGTATGACTTCATTGTCAGAAACAATTCTTGGGAGATTGTTCCAAGGCCGGTTGGTAAATCAGTGGTAGGTTCAAGATGGATCTATAAGGTAAAGCAAGCTTTTGATGGGAGCGTTGAGAAGTATAAGGAAATATTTGTTTCCTGGGGCTTCTCACAGATTGGGGGGATTGATTATGAAGAAAACTTTGCACCTGTCACAAGATATTCTTCCATAAGGACCATCCTTGCTCTCTCAGCGCATATGGGTTGGTACATTCATTAGATGGATGTGAAGACTGCGTTCCTTAATGGGATCATTGAGGAAGAAGTGTACATTGAGAAACCTAAAGGATTTGAGATCTCCAGCAGCGAGTCACATGTGTGCAGACTTAAAAGAGCCTGTATGGGCTGAAGCAAGCACCCCGTGCTTGGTACACATGGATCGACAGTTATTTCACTGGACTTGGCTTCACCAAGAGTGAGGCAGATGCAAACCTCTACCAAATTTTGGTGGAGGGTAAGATTTTAATCATTTTTCTTTATGTTGATGATTTAATACTAACAGGTGATGAGCAATTGATAAACTCATGCAAGGCAGATCTTGAAAAGGAGTTTGAGAAGAAGGATTTAGGCCTCCTTCATTATTTCCTTGGATTGGAAATATGGCAGCGAGAAGGTGAACTGTTTGTGTCTCATGGCAAGTATGCTCGAGAGATACTTGGTAAGTTTCACATGGAGGATCGCAAGCCCATGGATACTCCTCTTTCAGGAAATTGGAGGAAAGAGGATGCTACATCGGCAGAGGTAGTGGATACCACTGTTTATCGACAGTTGGTGGGTTCGCTCATGTATTTAGTTAATATAATACCAGACATATGCTATGCGGTGAACCAACTTAGTCAAGCGATAGTTAAGCCTACCAAGCTCTTTTGGAAGGCAGGCAAGCATGTCTTGAGATATCTCAGGGGCACATCTGAGTATGGTTTATGGTACAGACAGACGGATGAGGTGAAGTTGCATGGCTTCACGGATGCAGATTGGGCAGGAAGCGCGGACGAAGAGCACATCGGGAGGGTTTTGGTATCATATCTGTGGAAGTTTCTTGGTACAGGTAAAACAAAGATCTGTGGCTGATCAGTTAGTGACAGGGAATACATGTGACGAAGTCAAGATAATAGGAGGCTATCTAGATGGGGAAGATTCTGGTTGGTTTGTTCGGTTCACATTTAGATCCCACAGTGATACATTGTGATAATCAGAGTTGCATTAAACTCTCGGTTAATCATGTGTTTCATGATAGATCTAAACATATTGATATCCAGTATCATCATATCAGAGATTGTGTGCAGCGGAAGATCATGTTGCTTCAGTACATTCCTACGGAAGATGAGGATGAAGATATTCTGACAAAAGTGCTCACCAGGAGAAAATTCGAATACCATAGAGGTTGGATTGGGGTGAAGGATAATCCCTATCTTGTTGAGAGTGAGTGTTGAGATTCAACAAGATGATGAGCTTAGTGAAAATTAAGCACCTTCACTAAGTGGGGCCCGCAGGCTATTTTTAGGTGTATGTCTATTTTTAGACATGGTAAGAATATTCTATAAGTTGTAGGCTGCTATTTGTAGATGGTTGGTCAAATATGAAAAATAGATGAGATTCTATTTTTAGAATATTTGGCGAATTCTATTTATAGATCGTCAATCTAAAAATAGATGCATGTCGATTATTATTATCCCTTAATAATAATCCAATAATAAATATCAACTTATTCTCTTGGAGCACTTTATTTCAGTGAACAGATTTGGAAAATCAGTGGGCTGAAGGAATTACACAATTCCTAGGGTGGTTGGTGACTCATGCATTGAGGACTCAGTTATAACTGAAGTGGCAAAGTTATGACAGAGTTGGAAGAGTAGTTATGGGAGTTGTTATTCAGTTTAACTCAGTTTAGTGAGTTAAACTCAGTTGTGCTAGTTGTATCTAGTTCTAACTGAATATACACTAGTGAGAGTTTAGTAAATTAATTATTTAATTAATTCACAAATAGAGACTCACTTGCAACTGAACAAATACATCAGTTAACTACTTACATGTCAGTTCTAGTGGAGACTAATGGAGAGATAGGTGAAAGGGTGAGATGGACTATCTATTGTGACTATAGTCATGCATTCAATGCATCTGACACACATTGGAGATGCCAATGAGGATTGTAAAATCAAGGAAAGGAAAATTCGAATTCATTCAGAAGTCTTCTTTAGTAGGTATTGCACAGTGGAGGCAAGCTGTCAGGAGGCAAGAAATTGGTGCATAGATATGAAAACCTATGCATGACAGTGTGTAATGATTGTTGATTGTACTGAGAGCTTGATGTACTAAGATCTGTATGAGATTATTACATGATTCCATTGATATACATAATATATGATAGTTGGGGTTTTTAGCTTTAATCTTTCTCGTTAAACAATTGTGTTTATATGCGATTGATTTTATTCATGTGTTTGCAACTGGCGATTTAATTTCCGCAAAGAATTAAGTGGAAGGATTTTGTATTTAACATAAGATTAATTTGTTAGATCAGGAGAATCCAGTAATACTATCAATATTAATAAATTTCTACACCCTAGTGATAGTACATTTTTGTTTTGAAAAGAAATTATTTTCCTGATCTTTTAAATAATAGATTCCTCCCCAAGTGACCCTTTAGAGATACTTTTTTTTTCAATTGATTGCAATAGGTAAGTGTCTTTTGTCTAGTATTTTCTGATTCATTTAATTTAAGGGCAGAGGTAAAGAGAATACTAGACAAAAAAGAGAAAAGTGACTAAATGTAAAAAAAAAATAGCATTGAGTAATCTCTTCTGATTTTCTCATGTGGGCCTTCTTTAATTGATGAGGTAGTAGGAAATTTCTCGTCCAAAATAAGCAGTGGAGAATTATGTTGGGTGAACTACTACTCATGTAACTTTGACTCCTCCTTACAATTGGAATGTTTCTCTTCCCATAACTCTATCTCGGGTTATAATTCTAGCTTTCTCCTGTTTATGAATAAGTTGTCTCTATATCACTATTGTCTGTCTCTTTTTGAGTGCTTGCTTAAATCAATGAGATAATGTAGCTCATCTGCATTCCAAAATCCTTGAGTAGCCCATCTTTTGAAGAGTCCTCTTCTGTTTTTAATTCTTCTATTTGGTCCTCCATAGCCTTTTCAACGTCATTTCCTTCTAAAGAATCATACATTCTTGATAAGTATGTATTGTCCTGCTTTTCTTCTTCTATATACTTCAAATCTAAATGAATGGAACATGAGATAAGCTTCGTTTCATTTTCCAAATTCGAAGATTTTTCATTGCAGTTCTCATGTGTATTTAAGGGAAAATGGATTCCATACATTCAACGTTATGCCTTTTTAGGGCTTGTTGTAAGTTTGGAAGCTTCTCTTCACCATGTCTCTTTTCTTTTGTCTCCTTAATTTTGATACAAACAATTGTTACCTACCCCTGTAAAGGTAAATATAGTGTTATTTAAGAAATGAGAATTATGAACATTCATCATTATTGCTCAAGTTAAATCATGTCCTCTAAAATAATTTGGAAATTTAAAAAAAGATCACATATTTTAAAAAATTTCATTATTAATTTAATTTTTTATATATTAAGAAATAATACTCATGAATTATAAAACAACTGTAACATAAATAATATATAACAAAAAAAACCATTTATTTTTTATAAAAAAATAGTTGTAACAAAAATAATATAAGAAAAACTATGTATATTTGGATGTATGAAAATTTAGATACATTCTATTAAGTAAAATTTTAAAGGAATAATGGTTATAAACATTTAAAATTAATTTTATTAAATAATTAGTTTAAGTCCAGAGTTAAGATTGATTTAGGCCATCTTAGTTCCCCCGTATAAAGAAACTACATTCCACATGAATACCATGGGTCAATACCATGAGCTGTATTTATAGTTTATCATTATTTTATTTTATTATTTTTATTTTTTATTGTATTTTGACCTAGTTAAAATGTTCATTACATTATGTCAATATTCGTATTTAAATAATATATAACAAAAAAAACCATGTATTTTTGGAATAATAAAATAGTTGTAACAAAAATAAGACAGAACAAGAAAAACTATGTATATTTGGATGTATGAAAATTTAGATACATTTTATTAAGTAAAATTTTAAAGGAATAATGGTTATAAACATTTAAAAATAATTTTATTAAATAATTAGTTTAGGTCATAGTTAAGATTGATTTAGGCCATCTTAGTTCCCCCCTATAAAGAAACTACATTCCACATGAATACCATGAGTCAATACCATGAGTTGTATTTATAGTTTATCATTATTTTATTTTATTATTATTTTTTTATTGTATTTTGAACTAGTTAAAATCTTCATTACATTATGTCAATATTTTTATTTAATTTACTTGTATTTTTAATTTTGTGTAATTTGACATAGTCAAAATGTTAAACATGACATTACAACATTTCTATCATACTTTGTTGGAGAGCATAGTAGCCCAAAAATGTAATATTTAAATATATAAATAGTTTTTTTTTTTTTTTAATTGGATATCCACATAATATAAATTAATTGGTTTTTATGGATAAAAAACATATATAAAAATATTTACTTGATCTAATGGCCTAAAACATTTAAATCATTTAACATTTGATCCAATGGCTCAAGCATGGACACAGTGGAAGCTAGGGGAGTTTCTTTCAATTAGTGACGTCTTACGACGTAATTAGTTGGTTTTTCATATTTTCAATTTTGTCTTTCATAGTGTGTCAACATAAACAAGTTAAATGTTTCTTATAAATGAATATAATATAATGATTAGAGTAAGCTATGGTGAGATAAGAGGATTTTTCAATTCAATAAATTGAAATCCAAAGCTTTAAATCTATCTACATATTTTGGAAGAAGAAGGTGAAGATTCTCAGAAATAGGCCATTCATAATATTGAATAGCCTAGGTGATAACAACATTGTCAACAACTAGAATAGTACTGCACAATTTAGAGATAGGAGATATGATAATGAAACCTAAAAATACCTTTCACGTTGTAATAATTCTCCTTGGATTACTGACTATAGTAGCCAATCATGAAACAAGGGACATAGAGATTTTATGCAAGAAACCTATGAAGGGGAAATTATATTAAATAAGCATGTGAGTGTGTGTGTTTTTATTATACCAATGGTCACAATATACAATGAGGGATGACCAAAACAATTATGTCGGAATTCGATTTTTGGTTGAACCCGTTTCCTCAACTTCCTCCAAAATACCTCCATGAATCTCTTAAGCAATCTTCATCCCTAATATCACTCATTTCTCTTCATCTCTTATTCTTCCATAAAATTTTATGATTCATCTACTTCATTACAATTTCATTTCATAATTTAGACACTAGTTATGATTTACAAGTAGGAGCAGTTCATACATACTCCCTCTTAACGAGTACATGTGATTTCAATATCTTAAGTTGTCCTTCGAAGTGGTCCCATCTGCATTTGTGTTCTTCCTCTTTAGTATTTTTCCTTCATCTTCATTTATCTTCAAATTTCAACTTGTACACGGAAACCATAAATAATGTGTTTGTTGAAGTCCATATTAAAAAGTAACCATCCACCTGAATACATGAGTTGCAAGTTGTTACGTTCCTGATTCTATGGGAAATACTTTCTCATACATGGTTCAACAACATATCTTATACCTATACATTCAACTCCCCCATATCATCATCGTCATTTATCAAACTTGGTTTGTGTGACTTAGCTATAACCACACCACGGGTCTTTTTTGGATTATCCTTGACCATATTCTAGGTTTTCTTGAATTACCCTTAACTATAAAAATATTAGGTGGTTTCAACCTACCTAAAACATAAATTATATTAAATAGTTCTAAATAGCCACAAACCTTCCTCTTTCACAACAAGTGGTTATTAAGCAACACTTTCTCTTTCATGAAAAGTGATTATTGCTCGCACAACTTCCTTTTACAATGGGATATGCTTACCTCATTGGGTTTACATCACATTGATTCAAGTACATTCAAATTGAATTTCCATATAGGCCATATATCACTTTCCCTTCAATATGAAATACAAACTTTTCCTTTTCACGTGGACAATTAAATTTCTTATAACTCTTAATTACTTTTTTAAGATTCATTTGACCATTTTACGTTTTTCTTTAAAATAAATTATTTATACCATTATATAACCATTAATGAAAAGTTCTTCATATGTTTCATATCATCATTTTTTCTTTGTTTCTGGTGTCCTTTGAATTGCACTTAAAAATTCCATAACATCTTCACATGTGGCTCTCCCATCAAGATGGATTACCATGTATACATTTTTTATCTTTTGGTACATAACTCAATGATGTATCTTCTTGGCATCGAGAAAGTTAGGACTTAAATATGCCTTTCATTTGGTGCCTTTTTACTAATTAGGACATCGTACATATATGAATTAAGAGTCATCCCATCCTAAGTTTGGTCCATATTGAAGTAACTGATCTTCCTTTCTTTGAAGGAAGTTGTTTTTCAGGCATAACTTTAGCCTTCTTACCTTTTTTTTTTCATTCATGTTCACAAAAATTCCAAGAATTATAAGAATGGTGGAAAACTGCATTGTAGAAGTGGAAATTCAGAGATCTCTTTCTTAGATGATCTGGACTAACTATCTAGCTTCGATCAATGCACTCAAGTTTCTCTTGTATGCACCAAACCCTTGAAGATTTAGATTTAGTTAGCTCAGCAATCGGAAAATACCAAAGTTTGTCGTATGGACATAATGACTATGAGATCCTTTCTTTGTTTTAGTTTCAACAGGGAATTTCATTTGTTTTTTTTTCACAATACTATAATAAATATCATTGTCAACCTTATCTATATTCAGTAATCAAGAACACTTGAATGCATATTCAAATGTAATGACTGGTCAAAAATCCAAAGCTCAGGTTCGGTGCTCTCCTCTTTTCTCTCGTTTCTCGCTTTTCAAACACGTTAAACACTTAAATATTTCTAAATGTATGGATTAGTTGTAGGACCGAGATCTCTAGTGCCTCCAAATTCCTTAAAAACCTAGTTAAGAAACCCTGACCAACCACATGAATAAATTTCAAATCTAGGGTCTGTAGGGTTTGCCAATAAATGTACTCTTTTGGAGGATGTTGCCATTTCCATACCCAATTTGCAGGATTTAGGTATTAAGGCCTTGAATAGGGTTTGTAAAAGCTTAGCCCAATTTATAGCGGGAAAATCCTTAATTTTTCCTACTGGTTGTCCTTCTCAGACCTTAACTACACTCTGTAGTATTGTACGCAGCTCCTCAATAGCTTTCCACACGGAATATATTCAAAGTCCGCAATCCTCTACTTCTCCAGAGGCTCTCTAATTTCAGGATATTTTCCAACTTTGCTCTAGAGGCTCTCTAATTTCAGGATATTTTCCAGCTGGTCTAGAGGCTCTCTAATTTCAGCATATTTTTTCAACTCTGTTATCTTCAATTGGTCTAGCAAGTTCCCTATCATCTTCAGGTGTTGTGCTAATTGACGACAGTTCTTTTTATGCATTCGCGCAGTGCTGGCCGCTTTGACGATCAAAGCGATCAGTTTCACAGCGTCAAGTCCAGTCAACTGCGCCACGTTCACGAGCTCCCCCACATTCTGCGATTGCAGTAAAGCCCTCATGATGGCGATGAAGAAATCCTCCCAACAAGATATACACACTCTGAGTAATACACATTTTGTATTGGTTGTATCATGTATGCCATCAAAATGTCTTTAGTGATTTTTCAACACCCCATCCTCCCCTGTATTACTCACCTGCTTCCTTGTATTGTATTATGCATAATGAAGTGATGGAATTTCTGTTTCAAAATTCATCTTTAGAAACACTTTATTAGTTTTAGTAATTATGATCTTGTTAGTTTGATGCTCCATACCTGTTGTCATTTAATTTGTGATGCTTAATAATCCCACTTTGACAACAAATTTAAGATATGGGTGATTCATGTACCAAAACTTTGCCGTTTTGGAAGCTATCCTTGGGGTGCAAGTCCCTGCGTTGCCATGATATCATCCTCACTCATTCTGGTATTAACATTTTTTAGAAATGGCTTTGTGCTTTGTAGGTTTCTTGCTTGTGGTTGTCTTTGTGATGCCTTCTTAAATTAAAGCTTACTAAACGATAGTTGCAGATCCCTTGATGAGAGTTTTATTCCACATTAATTAAAGACATATTTGGTTAGTGCTTTGTTTATTGTTCTGTAGCAGAGAAACACTACAGTTGCTAGATGCTCTTTTACATGCCAAAGAATGGTATGCAAGTTTGCATAAGGTTTATTGTATTATTGCATCATCTAAAGACTAATAGATTTCAAACTTTAAATACATGCAACTTGCAAGAAATTCATCAAATATTAGACTAAGCATTTAAAGGGTACAAGAAATAAAAAGGATTTCTAGATTATCCAAGTTACCATATCTATGGAGACATTTTGTGAACAAGGCCAAGGGGACATTAATTTCCAAGTTATTTTTACACGCATTAGTAACTTAAGAAACAAATGGTAGATATAGTTTACCAAATATTCTAATGATGCAAGGTATGCTACATCTGTCTTAAGTTTTAACTATCAGCACTTATAGTTTGCCATAGTTAGTTATGTGTGTGTGATTCAAGATATTGTGATATGCTGCAGAAAATAAATATTTGATATTCAGGGGCTTGATATTAGAGCTAGGGAAATCAAAAGTTGCCCAATTCATCATAGTTACATGCTGCATTCCTGATTTTATGGTATTTGATTGTACCATAGTACATAATTGTTTTCTAGTATAATTTTAACTCCATGCTTTTTATGTCAGCCCCCTAATTTAGATATTCAGGCAGTGTAAAGTCTTTGATCTTGTGAATAAACACAGTAACATGTTTGATTTGTTGAGTGGTATTAGTCTCAATCAGAAATGACTTATATGATTTGGTAAACCTTTTTAAAAAGCTTGTTGCATCTTGATGTCATGTTTCAAAATACTGAATACCAAATGATTGAATTTTCAGTTCCACAAGCTATGGGAAGCTGATTAAATGGATTCACATAGTTGATTCTGATTATATTTGACATTTAAACCAGTGATGTTAAACTTGTTGAGTGACTTAAGACGCTTAACAATACCTCTCTCCTCTCTGTTTTGTTATATTTGCTACTAAAGCACACTTTCAAATGTGTGCATAGAAACAGTGTTTCAGTAGCATTAAATTATAGATTGGCCCTACTTACCACCTGCAGATAACTCACTAGTTTTATGAGTTGAAGTGTTTATCATTGCACTTCAATATCAATATATTATATTATGGAAATTAACTAGCCCCCTTATAAAAACATTTTGGTACACCGCTTGCTATTCTGTGTTCATTATTGATATAGTACCACTTAGAATCTTATTCCATTTTGGTGACTTAGTTTTAGGTAAGCTAGATATTTATTGCACTCCTAATTATGTCACCCTGTTATAAAATTTTAATAACAAAGAACCAAGTAATTAACAAAAGTAAGACATTATCTCTTTATGATTTTTGTCCAATCAGAACTTTTCAACAACAAATAACTAATTAATCTTGTACAAATTGCGATATTATTTCTTCAATCCTGTGTCATGCAAAAAAGTATACTTCTTTTGCATCCACTTTTTTCACTTCATTGTGCAGAAGAGTAACATAGCTGGTGTCACCATTTGCCTTGTATTATAGATTAAGATGATTAAGAAAACATCTAAGTAAAATCTAATAATATAAGTAACAAAAAGAATCCACTGCAAAAAAATACATATTAAATATTAATAATAAGTTTTAATTGACCTCTACATACGAGAAAGATCATTTCTGGATCACCAGGTCCAAATTTATTCAACAATAAATGTGTGTAAACTAATCACAGGGTAGCAAATTGCTCAAGGGCTTCCTGTTCGCTGGTCCAAAGCACAATTTTCTTGTTTTAGGATTTTGCCCGATTCATACAAAAGTATCTCCATCATCTATCTTCCTACGACAGTAAGCTCAGCATAGGGAAGAAGATGTTGGAGGAAGAGGGAGCCATACATGCCATACAAAACAATTCTGATTCTTTATCTGCACACGAGAATGCCATTGCTGCTCCAAGTACTTCCTCTGAACAGGTCATTATTTTTAGCCAAATCAAATGTAAATGTTCTTCTGCTTCTTTTTGAATGTCTGTCAAATTTTTGCATTAATGGGACCACTGAAGAAACTAGTAATAGGGGCTTTAAGGATTCCAAAGATCACCACTTGCCAGAATTACATAAATGAAGCTCATGTTTTTGTTGCTGTAGCTGCATCATCGCTCTGTAGCTTACTAGGGAGTGATACTGCCAGCATAACAGTTGCTTGAACGAAGTTTCTTAGATATACTCTGTTGATGGCTCTTTGTATGGTTGGTTGGTGTATGTGTAGCTATGTGCAGAATGGTATTTGATATCATTGGTAGCATTTTCACTATGAATTGAATCCTAGCAGGTTAGCAGACCGTGACAGCTAGTTGAAAATTAATACATTGTCAACACACACCTCTTAAATCACAGTGAGAATGTGGTTGCCTGATAAGTATGGCTTTAATCTTGGTCACTTCCAAATTAAAACTAAAAATATAATTCAGATCAAAACTAAAAACATAATTCACAAGCAGAATGTTGGATTAATATAAATCCATCTCTCCTGATAAAAAATCCAGGTGCAAACCTTTGTTTTTTTTAGCGGCATTATTAGATAGCCCCATCTCTGACCATCTTGGTCAGAATCAGGGAAATAGAAAAATTCCTTGAATCGGATCCAAAATGCTATTCTGAGAAAATGGGTTGATTCACAGACCATAAAAAATGCTTAGATTGCAGTTTTGAGTTGATGATGTTGCAATTTTGTGATTATTGCCATTTATTTCAGCTGCTGGATTTAGGCCAAAATCATGCCTGAAAAGAATTAGGTTAGTCTAAGACAAAGTGGAAGAGCCGTAGCAGCTCCTAGATCTAAGCTAACAACAGTGGGAGTGCTGTTGCAGTTACTAATAGAGTGCACCTTGCTTCTCTCCATTCAAATATGAGATTACAAATTTGGAAATACTTATATATACCTTGCTTCTCTCTATTCAAATATGAGATTACAAAGTCGGTAATATATATATATATATATATATATATATTTATTACGTGATATCTTTGACTAAGCTGCCTTGTATCTATGCCATCAAATTTATCAAAAACTTGCACAGGGCCTCATTTGGGTCACCTTGCTGCTTTACACTAGACCAAACTCCTGCCTGTTCTTTCCTACAGGAATTTTCATGTTTATCCCTTTGCCTTTGGCTTGTGGATTTTGTTTTTTGTCCTTTGGATACCTTATTCCACCTTGGTATGCTCCCTCTCATGATGCGGCATTATATTACTAATTCCACTCTACTCTATCGTAGCATGTAAGTGAATCTGTTTGGTTCGTGTCTTGCAATGCAGGTATGCTTGTGCAGTTTGAGTATTCAATCCCTTATTGGAATGATCCCTCGTAGAATGTCTGAATGATTTCATTGGGTGTCTGTTTCCAGAATTTAGAATAGTTGACATGAATGAAAATATTGTCCTTCATTTGCAAGGACACTGGTAAGCCTTATGAGTAACTCTTGAGTTTCTTAATTCTTAGTTAGAACAAATAGGCCTGTATAGTAGGTATGTATAGTATGAGAATTTTGCATCCACAGGTGCTGAAGAGCCAACACAAGAAGATCCCTGAGGGCTTGCATGACATGAAAATCAGTGATGACTGATGCTCAAGTCCTATACAACCTAATCTAAGTAAGGAACAAAAAAAATGGCATGATACTTGAGATGCAATATAGCTACAGGCTGGAAATGTGCCACAACATCTCTTAGCTCTTAGTACTCCACCCCCATGCATTTAGTCACCTTTCTTAACCAGTGACCTAAACTCATTGGATACTTATTTTTCTAATCCCCCACCTGCCTCCATGATCTAGCAAGCCATGCAAAATAGCTTCTCATCACATATTAACAGTAATTGCCCTTCAATTTTTAGATTGGACAACAAACAATCCAAAAACCCAATAAAAATATAACCTGCATTAACTCCAAATCTTGGCACCTTTTTACCCTTCCCTGCATTATGGGTTACTTACTCAGACTTGCATGCCTTCCCATTTAATCCCCGCCATCTTCCTCCTTTCTATTTTCGCCTGTGTAAAATCTATCAACCAAGCCCTGTTTCTTCTTCTCGGCTTCTTACCTACTAGTAATTACTACTCAGAAACCAGTACCATGAAAGCCAGGACCTCAGGGATACCTTCAGCACAAGAGGATCCTTTAGAAGGGTGTTATTGAAAAAGGATATCATTGCTTAATCCAGCTAGGCTCAAGAGAATCCAGAAATAAGTTGAGCATACTATCATATCTGAAGCAAGCTTAACAACGTTGAATCAATCCCTGTGTCAATGGATACAAGAGGGTAGCCAGAGGATGGTATCAATGATTGACTAAGAGACAAATTTTGAAATAGCAAGGATCAAGGGAAACACAGAAAGACTGCATTCATGCTGGAAAGAGACCTCAACCTTGAGGTCAAGAAAACCTTGAATAAACAAAAACATGGAATATCATGATGCAGTAGTCCTAAAAGCCTTCAAGCAAGTCATTGAAGCAGTAATAGCAGAGCAAGAAAAGAAATTAGAGGCCACTTCCTTAGAGAACTAAAAAAAGATACTCAGGAATTCTAGTCATGAGGAGAAAAAATAATGTCTCCTACAACAACTGATTTTGCAACCTTGAAGGAAAATGACTCCCATACTCAACAAGAAGATGGGGATAAACAGTTGACTGTCAAAGAGGTGCAGAAGAAGGCCAGTAACAACAATACCCAGTATCCAGCTTACCAGCAATCAACCCCAGACATAGCTGATATGGAGTGTTCTATCATATCTGAAGGGAGAGCCTGGAGATGATAAATCAGTGGATAGAAGAGAAAAGCCAGAGAATAGCACTGGAATTAGACATAGACAGATGCTCAAGAAGTAGAGACGGTTGCATAGTCAGACAGAAGGACAGTATTCATGCTAACAGGAAATCTCACCCTTGAGGTTAAGCACACCTTGGCAAGGTCTCAACTGCACTTAATCAATACAAACATTAAACATTAGGAAGCATTCCCAAAATCCCCCAAACAAGTGATAGAAGTTGTTATAGCAGAGCCTGAAACGAGACAGAGACAACCTCTGAGAACTAAAAATTCCAATCTGGAAATTTAATAATGAGGAGAAAAACTTCAGCAATAGTGTCTTTTACAGCAACTGAGTTTGTTAGCTTGGAGATGGAGATTGCCTCCATTAGTCTACAAGAAAATGAGCCAAAGTAGCTGACCGCCAATGCCAATCGAAATGAAGGCCAACAACAGTAATACCCCAGGCCAGCTTACCAGCAAAGAGCAAACAATGACATGACATTGATCAAGGTTTACTTTTTGTTTGGAGATAACCAGAGCCAAAAGGCACACAATAAAGATTTAGTAAAGCGTTTTGTTATGTTTAAGAAAAAGCTTCAAGCAGAAAAATTTGTATGCAAAGAAAATGAGGGGTAAAATCTTCTCAATGACTATCTATATAGAATAACTACCCCCTACAGACTCCTTGACAACCCGGCACTGGGGTAGTTTTGTAAATCTATGGTAATTAAAATGTAAATATAATGAAAACATTTTTCCACCAAAAAAAAACAAACCAATATAATCTAAATTTGCAATGATTGTTTCTACAAGTACTTCAAGTGTGATAGGAATTGTTTTTTGGGTTCTGATTGTTGTGTTTCGCCAGGATTTCATTCAGGTGTTTACGAGCAGTACAATCATCATAAATGCGGTTTCTAAATTGGATATTTTGCTAGCATTTACTATCCTTCTTAACAGTGTTCAGCCTGTACTCTCAGGTAAGTGCCTTTTTTAACCGCGGTGACTGTTACTGCTATTTATTTTTTAGAAAACCCATATCTTGTATGCTTGGACTCTAGCACACAGTGAAATATATAGTTTGTACGAATATGGGAAAAAACAAAACATTCAACCTTCATTATGAATAATTCATTCTCATTTTATAATTGAAGAATATTATGCATCGATTAGGTATTTTGTTGGGAATATTAAAATAGTGATAGGTTTTATGTGCTTATCAAAATTATTGAAATGACAGGCTTTCTGGCTTTATTGTCACATAATAAAACATTGAAGTAATAGATTCCCTATTTGTAACTTTAAGTAGGGAACATCAAAATAGACGGTTCTCTGCGCTTATCAAATATTGAAATGGCAGTTTCTCTGTGCTTATCCAATATTGAAATGCCAGGTATTCTCGGTTTGTCATTACAAAGTTTATTTTTATAGCTAAACGAGCATTTTTTGTTTGACGTGATTTTCAGGAGTAGCAGTTGGATTAGGATGGCAAGCTTATGTTGCGATGGATCAACATGGGTTGTTACTATGTCATTGGAGTACCGTTAGGGGTGCTGCTTGGCTGGGTATTCAATTTAAGTGTCTTGGTGAGTACACATTCTTTTCATTTGTGTGTTAATTTGCAGAGAGGAAATGTCCAAGGCACTGAAGGCCTATTGAACTAACACAACACTGCCAATAACAGAGTGAATTTACACTGCAGGGAATATGGTTAGGAATGATATGCGGGACAACCTTTACTTTTCATGAGGATCCAATGAGTAGGTTGGGTATCGTGTTGAGGGCCTTATGGGAACTGGAAATGATTTCATGGAACTATCTCAAGTCCAATTTACTGGTGGGTAGAGTTATACATAACATATTTCTTAGATTTTCATAATAGATGACTTAAAATTGGTGATTTTATGTGCACATGTATTCTTGTTGGGATTACTAAAATAATTAGTTCATCCAGCTGATAAAGACCGTATCATCACTTGGTGCCTCACAGAATGGGGAATTTAAATTAATGAATTCAACCCATCAATTCGCAGACAATAACTCTTTCTGGAAGTTGGGCACTTACGGTGATATTGAATGCTTAAATGGTCATGGAGGAATCTGGTTATAGTTTCTTTTTAATTCAGTGTCTGTCAAGAGAGTGCAACTCCTGCTTATAGGACTGTTAAACACATATAAACCTACCCTAGTGATGGTGAGAATTGGTGCCTCTGTATGCTAGCACCTGAAAACGCATAATAGCGTTGTTCTGTTTCCTTAGTGAGAACAACTAGATCAAAATGGGTTGTTACTATGTCATTGGAGTACCGTTACGGGTGCTGCTTGGCTGGGTATTCAATTTAAGTGTTTTTCATTTGTGTGTTAATTTGCAGAGAGGCCTATTGAACTAACACAACACTGCCAATAATAGAGTGAATTTACAGACTCTCTTATTCACTTATATTACATATTGTTGTGACTAGGAACTAGAGGTGAAAAACACCAAAAATGAAACACTAACATGAAATCAAAAGCTGGTTACTGATAATAGTTACTTACTAATAATGGTTATGTATGTACTGATAAATTTGCAGGCAAATAAAGCTATTGATCGTGTTAATACATGGTCTTCCGAAGATCCTGCTCAAATCACATCGCAGGAGGAGGTCTGTAAAACATATTTCAATAAATTTAGCATTATTAACGAGTCATTTGAACTGTTTAAGAATTGCAGCTTATGTTTGGCATTTTGTTTTGACAGTCCAGAGCAACCAGAAATGAAGACAGTTTTCGTCCCTAGATAAGATTTAAAGGTTGTTGAGATATTGAAATCCTATATTTCATAGATATGAATGAATGCGAGGGATATCAGTGCTTTCTGTGAGCCAGAAACAAAGAAAGAGAGGGGGGAATTGGAAAGGAATACTCAAATTCAGGTTGTCACGGAGCAGGGACATAAGTTGAGCAGCTCAAGTCGTATGGTGGCTAATTCTAAATATAAAGTATCTAGAGACAATGTGCAGCAGCACCCAGATTTGGACAAGAATCAGACCAAGCCTGATTCCTTTCCTCTCCCAAATGTAAGAAAACTAGAATATATGTGGATAATCCTCTGTCAACAGAACATCCTTATGACAGCACTGAAATTAAGTGTAAATTGGGCAATCAATTGTACATTCGGATGCATATACATTTTTGCTATTTTTTGTTATCAAGGAAGCCAATTCCAATTATACAAAGGTGTTGAAATGGTGGAGCTAACCACTGGATATGAATTTATTTTTCCAGCATTTAATGTGATTCAACCTTTTCGATTTATATTTCAGAGATTAAACTCTCTTTGTAAGATGGAGAAATATTGTACATTTTTCTTTTACCTCATAATAGTCATGAAATGAAGTTCCAAATTATGAGGATCTTGTATGTTCAAATTCAATGGCATGAATTTATTTTCAGCGAATATAAGTGTGATGCCTTATTATTTTCAAGGTTGCTTTCCAGAATTGTTAAGTTTTGGGAAATTGTTTATTCACTTAGATTTAAAATGACTGTTGTTAGCTTTAAAAAAAATGGAATTTATTTTTTCTTTCCATAAAAAACAGATTTTAAGGTAATTAAAATCACTATTTGGGAACTTGAAATGTTGAAACCACGTTAAAATAACATTTAAAATGATTTGTTTATTTTTTTTTTAATATTTTTTCATATCGTCTCTAGAGAGACAATAGTTTGAATTATGGACATATAGTCTCTATAGAGACAATACATTTTTTTATCTCAGCTGTTATCCATAAAGAAACAAATGTTATTGTCTCTAGAAAGACAAAAATGAAAGTGTCTCTACAGAGACAAATTGTAGACAAATGAAATTGTCTCTAGAGAGACAATAACGCCTATGTCTTTATAGAGACAATAATAATATGTGTTCTATATTGTCTTTATAGAGACAATTGTTTGAGACACTAATTTTGAGACAATAATTTTGAGACAATTGTTTGAGACATTAAATTTGAGACACCCACTTAAAGACAATATTTAAGACAATACACAATTTTCTTTTTGTCTCTAATTAAGACAATTCACTGTAAAATTGTCTTAACTATTGTCTTAAAACACCCCCACATGTAGTAGTGTTGAAATTGCAAATTATTAACTTTTTATTTTGCTCATGATGAATTCTTTTATATATATATATAATTAAACAAAAAATTCCAATGTTTTTTTCTTCGAAGGAAAAAAAAATAAATTCTTACATTTGATTTGAGTCGCTTGAAACAAA